>JAQIWN010000339.1:0-36787 GCA_034699025.1 Entomobrya cf. arborea Gr-Col-00668
TTATTTACATGCTTCATGTTTAATGCGATCGATTTTAGTGTTTAAGTTGGTTGAGCGTTAAAAAGAGTTTTTATGAAAGGGACTTTATGATTTTCAATATTTAATTCCGAATCTTGATTAAAAACTTTTGTTTCATTTTTTATGGTTTTTATTTGCATACCTTCTCATTTCAAAATATCTTAACGATATTTATATTTTATTTTACACTTTTCAGGCAAACGAGGAAATTTATTCAATGGCGAAATATATTATGGAACTCAGTTTTGTGGACTACTACTCTTGTCACTTGCTTCCTTCAGAGCAAGCTGCTGGGTCACTAGCATTGGCGATATCGTAAGATATTTAAACAAAAATATTTCCTATATTTGTGAGAACTATTATAAATATTAGTGAAGTTTAGTTGAAAGAATGCTTACACTCGTGTTTCATTTATTGTTTCATTAGACTTTTGGAACACAAAGGGTTTGGTGAATTCTGGACACCAACCTTGCAGCACTACACAAGATATTCATTGGATGTCATCAAACGGGTATTCCCAGTTCTTTTAGAAGTTTTATCTCGCGGACAAGATCATACGAGAACGAACAAAGTAACGGTACTTGTATTTAAAAAAATATCTGGAAGCTTTTACAAATGTTAAACAAAATCAGTTTTTAAGCTGGAGTTTTTATTTTCAAATTAACAGGCCGTATATAGGAAGTATAGTGGTAAGCCATTCGGTGAAATCAGCTTGCACAGGGGTATAAAAGGAAATATCTGGATAAATCGTGTTGTGAATGAAATAAGCAAGGTTCAAGCCCAACCGACAACCAGTGGTAACGGATTTCGCAAACAAGTGAGAACAAAAAAGTGAGTATGAAAGTTAACCAAAACAATGCTCCTAAGGCGGTTATTAGAACTGTACACCTTTAATTTTTAAGCAATTGTAAATTTATCTCTGAACCATAGTTTCGTGTTTTAAATACTTTACCAAACATTTATTTCGGCGGAAAGATCGAAAATATTTTATGTATAAATTAAATAATTAACTCTGTCTCCGGTTCCTGCATGTGAAGCAATTTTTTGCTTGATAGTTCGCTACATTTTTTAACCATATAATCTTAAGAAGCTATTTTTTTCGGGTAAAAAAGTTATAAATTAATTCCAAGAAAGTACCTAGTACCTTAAAATACAAACTTATAAATTACCCTATTGTGATGAAATTTTTTGCTGTTTTAATAAAAATGGCAAGTTAAAAAATACAAGCTTTTGATTGATTGTGAGTTAACTGATGAATGAAATTTGAGAAATTGATGGGAATGCGAGGTTTTTATCAAGGTGTCAATATTTGTGATAGGGTGAATAGATTTGTCGATAGGAATTAATTTGAATGTACGTTTAGGTGAATTCACGAATAATTGAGAAACTGTTTTAATTTAAAATATTTCGAGGAAGAAATGCGTTCAAATGCATTGTAAATGTAAAGACAAATAAAAATTATTTTAAATTAATGTAAGGTTAATTGTAGATGATCTCTGCTGTCTAAAATTACCAAATAAATTCCTTACCGACGGAGTTACGTTAAAAAATAAATGTCTAATAAATAAGAATAATTGCACATGATAAATTGATGGATTTTGATTTCATCTAGAAATTCGGTACATAAAAATTCTAAAGCTCATAATTAGCGAGACTATTAACCTTCAATTAAAAACTGACAAATTTGAAGCCGAAATATTTATTCCTATAATATGAGAAAATGTGAATGTTTATATCGTAAAATGCAAAATTCAGTTAAATGCACCCATCCCTAATTGTTTCATGCTAGTAAAATTGTTTTTCATTCAAATGGTTGTAGTAATAATTTAAATAACACTTTTATGCAAATTGTGTGTAATACTGGGTAGTTTTTTACTACATTCATAATGTCATCATACAGACATATAATCTCTTTTCAAAGAACCTTTACTCAAAATAATTTGCAAAAACTGCAATTTTCCCAAATTGAGCCATGCCTTTGCCAAATACAAGAGTAATATCCATGTTCTTTTAAATCCTTCCACATTTATATTCTCTATCTTTGGCCAACTCTTAATAAAATTATTTCGAAAATACAACATCGTTTAGCTTATTCCAACCCGAAATTATGGCAATCTTCAATCACAAACAGGTTTTTTGTAGCCCCGTTATATCATTCGGAGATTGAACCTGACCATTAGGCCAAATCTATTTATTACTCCAGGGATTTGTTCGTTTTGGACAATTGTGATATTTCCTTCTTTTCATTCGCAATTCATTCATTCTCTACGAATTATTTTTTAGTAATATCAAAATATTGCTTATAGTTTCAATATCTCACATGCTCAAACTTCTTAACCTAACAATTCGATCAAATTTCTCATCCGTTTTCGTACATTCTTAAAGTCGAATATCTACCGGAAGTTATTCACAAAGTATTTTCCCGTACGCAACTCCCCCTTCTGGAATCGTGACACCCAAACACTTCAGTTCATATTTTTCAGCCAGATATTTACACGAAGTGCACATCCCATGTCATTTACTTGCATTCCAGTTTCTTTGCAATTAGTTCCATTTTACTAATTTGGACGACTTTAAAATTACTAGCATCCTTTCAATAGCCACAAAAAATACCCCATCCATGGAAAACAATATTTCATAAAAATCGTTTTTAACCATCGGAAACATTCAGTTTGTACAAAAAGCATCGTTAACCGGGATTCGAACTGTAATTTTCTTATTTCTAACGTACGCCATAAAACTCACCAATAATTTTATTGTATAAATTTTACAAAAAGTTTGATAAGTAAAGGAATCATCAAATCACCACATATTCCACCACCTTTTAAGTTAATCCGGAAACATTGAGTGCATACTTGTGACCAAGGATTGTGTACTGCTTTCTGGTATTTTTTGGAAAGTTCTATTGTTTCATGAATCAAACACGTATATAAGCAAACAATTGCAGTTGAATGAACGTGAGTCCAGAAATCTACAAGAATATTTATTGTGGTGGTGTAATATTCCGTGTATGTTAAATGTTTTACAATGTTGCATAATTTACAATGTAACATGATTTACGGTGAAAATAAAAATCTCGTGATGTTTTCTTTAGGATTGTGCAATGACGTTTTTGTTTGTTGTAGTTGTTCACAGAATTAAATCCATAACTTTCTATTACAATACTAAGCCAGGGCTCTAAATTGCAGTCTAAATGTTTTACTTGCTTATAGAACTACATTTCATATGATAAAATTTGCTGTAATTTTGCAGTTCAAGTAAGAAGAATTTTATCGCAAAGAGTAGTTTACTTTTAGTTCTGTCCAAATTAATTCATTTGATCGGCTTAATTGTACTAAAATTCGTCAAATTTTCTCAAAACTCTGGTTCGTATTTTGTTTTACAATATGCCAAGAAAAAAATCAGTACTAGAAAGCATACAAGAAAAACGTACAACAACAAACATGAATTTTAACCGGTAGAAACTTATAATGAAATGTTAATTAATTAATTTAATTTTGTTACAAATATTCCTTAGCTTGTTTTGATATGACAAGACATTTCCAAACGATATTTCCTTTTTCCTTAGATATCCAACACATGTAATCGTATTCCAAAATAAATTCATCAAACATACCAGTGCATAATACTAGGTCTATTTGTATATCAGTTTGTTTGTATTGGATAAAAGTTTAGCCTGACAAAATCTTAAAAACTCTGATTCTGGATCTTCTGGAATAACTTGGTGGTAAAAGAAGGAAGTCCATGTTTTTTTGTCCAAGTACAAACAACTTATAAAACTCACAATGCGTTTTTTTTAAAACACATTAGTTTCTCTAATATTGCAAACGTACTGCTTAGTCCTCGAAATCTCGAAGTCGAATGGTGTGACGAAATTGAACAATAATTTCTTTTAAGCTAGCATTGGAGGTCTAGAAATAAAAATTGGAGTTTCCTTAGCACCAGAATCATCACAAACTTACTGCATACCCCTTAATGTTAAATCAAATTTTTCATCTTTTAAAAAATCGATTCCAAGGATATTAAAATTGATAATGTGGGACTTTTATCCGGTGACTGGATATATCTTCGTCTTGTGAATTCAAAAAATGTTTGAGGTAGATTTATTACTTGGTTTGGGTTTAATTGACGGTTAAATAAATCGTAAACGATGAAAAATAGGCCAATTACCATACTCGTTCCAAGTTAAACTTTTATGTTCAAAAACTTTTATGATTATGCATGGATTTGCGTGATTTTTTCTGGTGTATAATCACTGTGGAATTATAAATTAGATAACCGGATAAAGTTTAATAGTGCAATGTTAAATTTGAAGCCAAAATATATTTTAATACAACACGAGGAAATGTATAGGTTTATTTCAAAAAATGCAAACTTTCGTAATCAAATTTAATTCCACCCGCCGCCAATATTAAATAATTCAGGTTTTATTAACATTTCACTTAGGTTTGTTTTACATTTAAGAATTTAAAAATATAACATGTAGTTTATAAATTATAAAAGATTTCCTCCAAAGCACGGGAGAATGGGATAGTTCCCATAATGCAAGCTGTGTTTCCTTTTCTGAATCGTTTCAAGCGGATAAATTTGTTTTTAAGTTAATTAATTATGCATTAAAACCATAGTATAATATTTATTCAGATTTGAATTTTTATCTAATTGATTAATGTGTATGCATAAATACTTAAGCTCATTCTTACAAAATTAAAACTCCCCTTATAAAACTAAACTGTGTCACACACAGACAGGATATTAATCGCATTAACCATTTTGCTTCACTTGCTGTAGTTACTGCAACGTAAAAAATTAAGTAAAAACAAAAAATTAAAAGTCTTGCCAGGACTTGATCCCAGAACCCTCTAAACATTACACATATGGGAGTAGTGGCCTTACCACAGCACCACGCCGGCAATTCTTTAAGTAGTAGTGAAAAAAACATTAGTAGTAGAACAACTGGATGGTGCACTGCACCATTTTTTGCCATCTGAAATGTATGTGATCTTTGGCCCCGATATCTCGGGTTAAGAATGACCTGAGGATCTGAAATTCAATCTCACTGACCTAAAAGTGTTATGTGCCAAGTTTGGTGTCAATCGTGACAATTTTTTGAGAAATCGTGCTGACACACACAAAGACCGATAGTCAGGAGTATAAAAACATTAACTATCCTTCTTCGCAACTCGGAATTTAATAATGACAAGAACTTTGACAGACAGAATGAAATGTTTAAAAAATTAGGCGAAAATTCTAATGCTATAAATAAAGTAATTGGACTAATTTAACACTGAATTCACGTTATAATTTTTAGTCTGCTCATTAGTAATACTGAAACGCTGGAAATTAAAGATGATTTATATTTAAATGTCTTAATGATTAAAATTAAAAATAAGTTAAAATACAAGAGAAAAGTAAAAATAAATTTGTAGTTTATTTAGCAAAAGAGTTCATGCAGATAGCAAGTATTTTTCGGCACCCGATTGATAAATAAATGTTGAATATAAGGTACATTATCATTTATACAAGATTTTTGGAAAATTACATAAATAGAATAATTTTGGCATAAAAGGTTCTCTATTTTGAAAATTTGTTGAACCGGATAATGGATAATGGACAATAGGCGATGACAAAAATTTTCAGTGATGATTAAAGTGGATAGTTTTACGATGATCGTGCAACTGACGAAACGAAATTATGTTGAAAATTAAATATCAGAAATAAAATTAAAATAAGATAATAAATAATAGTGTAATCATGATAAACAATTCAAGTGGATAGAGCTTCCTGTAAAGTAGCTTTATGTACAAATCGACTTTTTCCTCCCATTTCCCTCAAAAACAAGTATTCAGACTGAAACAAGTATTTTTAGACCAAAATATCCAAATAACAGGACCCTTTAAAATGTGATATTCGTAAAAGTTCGACTATTAATTTTATGGTGTAAGTTTGAAAAGATAGCAATCAATTACCAGAACAAGAAAAAGTGTAAATTGTGTTTGCCATAATTTGAAAGTTTAATTCAATTTCTGATTCTATTCGCTATTTCTACTACCTGAGCCAAAATCTCATTTGTCTTTTTGTGTTCCACTTGGATTTCGTTCAGTTCCGTTCGAAGTTCATTAACATCATTTCGATGACTCGCAATTTCTTGTTGACATTCCATTGAACTGTGGTTTTGTGACTGTGGATCCTTTTGTAGAGTAAGCTTGTTTTCAGTTTTATTCTCCCGCTTACTACCATCCGCCATTGCGCGACGAGGAGTTTCATTTCCTGAAAAAACAGAAATGAAGTCATAAAAAGTAAATTATATGAGTAGACGTAATCTGTCAAAAAATTAATTTGGACTTTTTGATTTGTTTGGTTTGTAAATGCAATTCTTAATGAATTATTTCATAAAATATATAGCTTCTTTTAATGAATTTCTGAAGTTTAGTAAGTTAACTTGATTTAATTGTTTAAGAGAAATTTTGTATCATCAACTTATAGTACAAACAAAAGCTGACAACTATTTTACAGATCAGAGAAAATTTCTTTGAACATAATATCAAGTTGTATAAATTGGTAAAAATCTTCTTCGCAAAAGAGTAAAAGTATTCGAAATTCTTGAATGTTTAAAACTCGAGTATTTTTGCAAAAAACAGTAATTGTTTGCTAGTTTTTAAGAAAATATTTTGAATCATCTTAAAGGCTAAAAATTGAAATTTACACGTGGTTGGACTAAATGACATCTAATTTAGAAACCTGATCTTTTAAAGCTTGAAAACGACATTAAATGATTTTTTCAAAACGGTTAAAACAATTGTACTGAGGTTTAAAAACCCAGAACGATACAATTTCTGCCATAAAAATATTGTAGTTAGCAGAACATTCAAGAAAACAGACCAAAACTGGAAACCGGTCAAAGAAAAATAAAAGCTAAAACAGGAGAGATATTAAACTTACTTGGTGGTTGTGTATTGAGTATCCATTCATTTAATACGTGATGTTCTCCCATTTAATGACAAGTATACTATGCTTTATGTTAATGTGACTTATGAGTAATAAGGAGTTATTGATAAGCCGTCTTGTATATCAAGCAAATATGTCCCGTATGTGAGCGCACCTACTTTTTATCACGCTTTCACAGGTTCGAATCTCAGAAGATATGAAATATTTTTTTTTACTATTTTTTTTTGTTCGTTTTTTCTACAGAATTATTATTTTTTTAAATAACATAGTTTAAAGTTTTCACTTGTTTGAACTAAAAATTACGATACCTAATCTAACAACAAAAACACTTAATACCTTGGCTTTATTACTTTCCTAAAATACATGTTAATTATTGTGTCGTTGCTATGTGACATTTTTTTGGTTTTTTCCAGAGATAGAATTACAGCCAACAAGAGTTAGATATGATGATGACAGGGATTTGTTAGTAAAGGTAGCAGAACTGCAGACAGAAGTGAAAGACAGGAAGAATGGTGTCGTGTCGTGACCATTTGTTGAACGAAAGTAAATTGAATCACTCTAAATGCAGTATATATGTAATGTATAGAGCGTCAACAACACTACACCAACAAATTTCTCTCTGAGCAACAAATCTCCTATTTGAAATCGATAAAATATAAAGTTTATTGTCTGTTAGTGAATATTTCAGAATGACTCTAGAAGCACCCAAAAAGAAACAATAATTCGTAAAACAACTTATAAACAAAAAAGTAGTTAAAAAATTGTTTGCAATTTTTTGTTGTAATCTATTTCATAATCAATACCACAGGACAACTTAATGTACCTATGTAACTATAATTTAAACATGTTTGGAGTTAATGCTATTATGAAATGGAAATAACAAGATTTTATAGTCGGTTTCGAATGCTATCATACCAGTTTAACGTTAAAAAATATAGGATACATCACGTCAGCTTCATCAGTCACGCATGCAACTACTTTTCTATTGTTACAGTAGACACTTTATTCTATCATCAATTTTCTCAATTTTTGTGATGTAATAATTTGGTTTCGTACAAAGTGAATCTGTTTGCAGATTTTTTTTACGGCACGTACACACGTTTATAAAGTTTAATAATTATTTTTTTACAGGGTGTAGACGATTAGCTGTACAGCGAGAAATACATACTACAAATACTAGCATTTTTCGGCTCTCTTGGAAATAAAATAAATGATTCCACACATCGAAATAAAAGGTACAGTCTGGATTTTTCACTTCTTATACTTTAGTTTCCAGTTTTTAACAAAAAGGCCTGTAAAAATTACTACCAATAGTATACTTATTGTGATAACCACAACAAAAAGCCAAACACAGCAGTTTGCTTCTGAAAAAAGTAAAAAAATTAATTTTTAACTCCACATAAAAAAATTAATAGTTGTGCTACAGAATTATTAAAATTGTCATACCTGTAGCAATCACATTGAATCTCTTTGTTATCGTCCCACCGACATTAGTTACTGTACATTCGTACAATCCCTGAACTTCATGAGTAGCTTTGGGAAATAAAATATTTACAATTAGAAGTTCAGCTGTCGAATTTTTATCATCTGTCTGGTTTTTTCTTTCTACAGTCAAATTGAATTTCTCAAAATCGAGACTGTTTAAATAAAATTGATCCAAACTCTCAAATTTGACATTAAATACTTCTTTTCCATCTTTTCTCAAGTCAACAATTGGATCTGGCGATCCTCCTATTATCCTCCACTCCAACTTATTATATTCGTTTCCTAAATAAAAATAAACAGTTGTCTCCTGCTGGTCTACGCTTTCCAAAAAACTCGGCTTTGTTGGCTCCAAAATCTTAAGTTCAAATTCCAACTTGTCCCATTTTTCAGTATTCCACTGTGGCATCCAACACTCAAACGCAATCACATCCTTTTGCGCAATAACTTGCTTGCCAAATTTGTGCTCAATATAATTTCTACCAAGATGATAGCTTTCAGCATTCAAGCCCTCACTAAAATACGTCACATATTTGGATGGCTCATCCTTCTCTTCTTTATTTAATATCATACTTGTTCCGTTCGCAAACAAAACTCTCACAAAAGCTCCACGGCAATAAAAAGATAACCATCCCAAGCAAATTGGAATAATTGGTTCGCCTACATAAAAGTAATCACGATTGTACTCTGCAACGTATTGAGTATCCACTTTTCTTTCAAAAGCTACTTGAGAACTTCTTATATGTTGTTCATTGTCATCCAGGTAGTCAAATGTTATATCCACCCATTGTGATTTATCCGATTGAACAAATTCAGTGAATTGTACATCATATTGGTAATCTTTGGTTTTTTTAACGGGATGGCCAACAGTCATAAAAATTCGACGGGAAACATTTGTAGCGGCTTTACTAGACTCTGGTTCAACTAGAAAAAAATAAGCTTTTTACTTATTTCTCCCAAATAAGTATATAAATTTAAATGCTACAACTTACAAGTCCATATACGTAGCCGTTCCACTTGTTCTTTCCTTTTTGATATTGGTAAAATATCTTTATTGAATAGCTTGATTAAGTAGTCACCAAACTTAACGTTTTCTCCTTTACAAAAAACTACAGAATTTTCACCATAAAAATTAGTTGAAACACAGTCATTCGGATCATTGGATGAATGTCCGTAGTTGATGTACGTGTAACCATCTTCATCAGCTATCATAACTTTAAACTCCATTGAACGTTTTAATATTTCACATTGCATAGGGTTTGTACATGTTCTTCTGTAAATAACTGGCCCATTATTTTCCATCCCGGAGCAGCACAATAAGTCATTATTTTCAAAAGTAAGTTGCGTAATATTCCTTCGTATGGCACTCTCTCCAAATAATTTGTTATCCCCGTACATTACTAACGCGTCACCTTTCAGGTTCAAAGTAGGCTCAAAATTTATGTCCTCAATACGTGGATTTGGAAACTTTGTGTTGTCAAAAGTAACATTAAAGAGAATAACCCGTTGTTCTCCATTTTGAAACACGTTGCCTTCTTCAAAAATTGTACACTTGTATAAACCAAAAATTGAAACTCTGCTGTTTTTCTGCACAGTAATTCCGTATTTAGGATCAAACGTTAAATTTTGAATCTCTCTCCATTTTGTTTTAACTTGATCCACTTTAATGCTTTTTAGTTTGGTTTGAACTTGGTTTTCTAACTTAACCTGCATGTTCGGTAAAGACGGTCTACAAGGAATTGTGAGTTTATCGTGGACATAATTTTTGGAGATTTTTATTGGTATGGTTTGACCATAGCTTTCTATAGATTTTGAAGTTTCGGAGTAATATATATGAATTGATGAGGATTTATATTCGAAAGACTTTGTACTCAGAAATTCTTTTGCTTTTGGGGATCCGCAAGTAAAATTTACACTAAAGATATCAGGATTATACACATCAAAATTAATTGTCAAAGACGTTCGAAAATCTTTGTTGAATGGAAGTTGATTGTTGAAGCTTGCTACCCTAACATTATCAATTTTAAACATTTCAATTGCTACATTTTCTACTTGTTTAAAATGAGGAACGTACCACATCACTGGATAATTAGCTTGACAGATAAATGTTACTTGTCGAGTGTCGTCTTGAATGATGTAGTCAGTTTTATTAAATTTGTGGATAAATTCATTTTCAAAATCAGAAGAAATTCTAAATTGGTAATCAACAAGTATGTCTTCAAATGAATCTGTTTGCTGAAAACTTGATAACCAAATATCTGGAGGCTTTTTACTTTTTGAAATAAACGGTATGTAAATTTCACAGAAGCAAAAGTTTGATGAAATCGTTATAATTTCTATAAAAATTATCGTAATTTTAATTTTTTCCTGAAACATGATTAAAATATCGTTAGTTTAAACAAGCTTACATAAGTACGTTTTCTGTATGATTCAAATAAAACTTATTTGCTGACATAAATTTGGACTAAATGTCAGATTTAAAAAAATATTATTTCCGCCTTCACTGCGCACGCAATCGCGGATTTTATATTTTTGTTCTAAGAATCAACCAGCTTCTAAATATTTGACTTTATGCTCGGACCAGTCTATAAATAAAAATATGGATGAAAATATGTATGAAGAAGTAAAGTAAACGGATTTATATGCTATAATTCGTAAACATGCAATATACTTTACAGATAATTATATGTATAGCGAGCCAACTTATTGTCTTCCTGTTAGTCGTATTAAATAACAAAGAGAGTCTAAACAAAAATTATATGTCCATACGTGATTCTTTAAATCGTATCACGCACAATCGCAGTGATTCCATGTCACAAAAACTGGCACGCCAATCTCAGTTTACTGTTATTTGTGATTAATTTTTCGGAAATAACATCAACTCAAGTGTACAAAATGAAATAAAACCAATATTTTAACTATCTGACTAAACTCCAACGCCATTACCTTTCACATTGAAACCATGTCCTACATAAAATTTATTATTGGTTTGATTGATTAGATTGATTTATAATATTTTCCTTTGTTATGCTCTTTGGGTATGCCTATGAACATATAAGTTGTTAGAGTTAAAGTGATAGTTAAAGTTAGACATATGTATGGTTTCCATTTAAATTTTATACTTTGTCTTTAATAAATGTAATTTTTACAAAACTATGTTCCTAAAATTTCCTAATTTGTTCAATATGATGCCCTGAATATGGTTTACAGTTTGAAACCGAACCGAAGCGTCGGCATAAAATGTTTATTTTCAAAACAATGTCCTCAATTGTCGTAAATTCCTTTAACCTACACTTGTATTATAGTCATATTTTGTATACGCCCTGCCCAGCATGATTAATATACTTAATTTACATTATAATTTCTGTTTGATACCGAATATAGCAATCTTTGACCACATCAAGTCGATGATAATATTTGATAATTTAAGTTATTTTTCAGCGTTCCAATTGCTTCCCTGAGTATGGTTTGGCAATTATATATATTATTTTTACCATTAAAACCAACATGAAGTATAAATAGTCGTTCGACGAATTCGATTTTAAATTCAGCAAAATATATTTTACTTTTCCTTGACATTATTGATTAAATTTCATTTTATTTATTTTCAATTTTTGGAATTCCTCAGCCATTTTAGCATTTATTCATTATCTACATTTTACAACTAAATAAATTAAAACAAAAGTTTTAATTTTTCGGCCACGTATGTTTATACATAGCTATGGCTTCATTTCGAAAAACCGTTTTGCCAACTCAGTGAGCATAGAGAAGGATAGAATATAGAGGTTGACTAACAATTTACAAGTACAATTGTTTCTTAAACTATTGTTGAACAAAAAAATCTGTAAAATTTAACAAACATTTCAGAAACTTCCATAAGGATAATATTCGAAGTTGAAACCACTTCAATATGATATACAACAAAAATTCCATTTCTACTCCCCTTATTCAAAACGTACTAAAGCTAAACAAATTTATATTCTAATACACATACTGCCATTCTTTAGAAATTAAAATAAACCATGGAGTTCTAACATTCGAACTTTGTCCTCTTCTGAAGCTCAAATATATTCCATTTCTCCTTGCTACAACCTTGATCACTTTTGTAATCGGTTTTGGGTCATCTGCCTTGCTTTGTTTAACGAAAATTTTACGCCCATCACCAAAAATTGATATAGCGTCTATAGTTTTTACACTATATTTTATGACATGTTTGTTTGCTGAATCATCCACCTACTATATCTACTGGAAATCTCGAGAAATTATACCTCTGATAAATGAATTATTGCTTATGGAAAGGAAATGTAAGTAATAAAATAAATCATTGTATAATTTTCCCCAAAGACAAGCAACTTCATGAATTAAATTTTATTCCAGATTACAAATTTGAAGCACCTAAATCTAGAGACTGGATTGGAGTTTTGGTCGTTGTGATGGATCTGGAAATTTTGGGTTCAATATTGTTCATTCCTCCAGCCACAATTTTCACAGACTTGGACCCATTTCTCGTGGTCTTTGAGATGACATTGCCTTCACCATATGAACGAAATTTGTGGACTATCATCTCAATAGTGTTACTACGTTACTTCCTCTGCCTAATTTGTGTTTTAGAATTTTTACGCTTTTTAGTAGTTCTCATATTTGTTCTAAGGCATAGAATTTCTCGTCACTGCACAAAGAATACAAATGTCCTGCATAAAATTTACTAGCGTACTTGCGGACATACAGGACACATAATTCCTTTTGCAGTGAAATATGATTTATTTTTCAACAAAAAGATTAAATTTTTACATACAACATATCCTTATTTCAGCAAATCAATATTCATTCGTATTTTTTGTAGTTAGTCTTGCTTTTAAATGCGAGCATCATGATTATTATGTTAGTGTGTCTTCATAAGTTGCTTAATGCTTCCTCATATTCCATTAGAGCACAAGTGACCACACAATAAAGTTATCGAGATGCCAGAGCAAGGAGCAGTAGTTCATTGAAAGAAAATCGAGTTGTTTTAAAAGCAAAACTACAAGTCAAATGGATGGAGGTTGGAATTTCCGAAGACGTAGTAACAGGCAATGGTAGAATAACAGTTAAGTTCACGAGGGGGATCTACTCTTCAGGTAGAAAAACATGTCCAAGATTCAATTTTTAATAAAACTTTTGTAACTTTTACAAACGGGGTTAACCATCATAATCTCCAATAATTAGTTAGAGTATGGCTTATCCAAAGTTGAAAAGAACCGCTGCGGCGTGACAGCTCCAAACTTTACTTTGATATCATTCCGTAATAAAGCAACTAAGGAATTCCAAATGTCAAAGTCCAAAATTTTCATGTTCATACTTGATACACTTCGAAACATCCCGCTATTTGATGAGTAAAAATCTAAACCAAATGAAAATTGATATGCTTACATTTAGATTTGTTGCGTACAAATATCTAATTTGTTGTGCAAAAAGAAATCATTTTTCACTGCAAAAGGAATTATGTGTCCTGCATGTCGTCAGGTACGCTAGTAAATTTTATGCAGTAAATGGTTATCCGTTTCGCAGTGACCAAAAAATTTTTCCCTTGTTCTAATTGCTTTGGCTTTCACAGTTACGAAATGTCTTAAACAAATTATGTTTAGACAAGCGCCGACAAAAAGAATATTACAAAATTGTACGAGCAACTTAGAATTATTATACAAATTGGCGATTATTTTTATCGACACCTTGTAGCCCTTTTAATGATTTGTGTTCAAGTTATTATCACAGTTTCAGTTTGGATGATACTTATTAAATGTAGACAATTTCTGCCATTTCTTATTACTTTAATGAGTGGTTTTACGGCAGTTTTTACCACTGTTGCAACTATATTGTTTCTTCCATGTGCTGTTAATATAACTGAAAACAGTCGAAAGTTTGTTGAGCGTCAAACGAACATCTATCACTGTTTTAATCGATATAAAAATAGATACAAGTATTTTATAAAATGGAGAAGTCAACGGATGTTGTCTATTAGGTGTGGTGAGCAGTTTGTCTTTAATAATGAGGCTGAAATTAACCACTATCAAATTTTGATGACAAATATTACAAATGCTATTTTATTGATTTAGCCGTAGTTTAGTATGCTAGAAAGCAACGTAAGAGACGTCAGGTTTTACAGTTTGCTAATGACAGTTTAGAAATTTCACTGCAAACACTTGTTTTAAATATTATGATTTTCGGTTATAGTCCAAGTACAAATACAATTGTGATATTTCTGACATTAGCATATATGATTTAAATTTTCGGTTTTAACGAGAAGTGAGGGTTGATTTCAAAAATACATTTTCCTTTTGGAGCAACGAAGAAGTACTCAGGTACCAAGATAAAAAAACGTTGACAAGTTTGGCTGCAAATGTCGCGGAGGGCAACTGAATCCTGCCGGATGAGTCATTGTTTACCTGGAACAAAAATACCTGTAAGTATTTCTTTCTTACTAGTCTGTTCACCTCAGTTTGTAAGAAAACATTATTATTCACGTATGTTTGCTTTTTCGATTTATAAAGAGATCTTCAGAGTTTGACAAATATAATAGGAATTGCGTGCTTGCGCATTATAGTGATTTTTGAATCGTTTGTCAAAAACTTGTTTTACGATGAAATTTCGTAAGTTTACAAGTCCATGGGCTAAGAGTATTGCACTTGTTACCCTTTGCATTGTGTAGCTTAAATAAAAGTTTAAGTTGACACTTATTTTAAAGAAACACAAAAGTGTTTTTAGCAATTATGGTTAACAATAAATTATTTATTCTGCAAGAAACACTCGTGTTAATTCAGCAATAAATATGAATAAAGTCTTAACAACATAAAAACAGGAAAGAGTTCTTATTTGCATATTTGTCTCCAGAAAAAAAGGTTGAACATTGTTTAATTTAATGAGCAAATCCTGAAAATGAAATTTGTTGAGCTACATGAAAATTTAAATTAACATTATTAACAAGCATTAATTTATAAATATTTTTGTGCTGGACTAGATTTAAAAATTAAACGATGTTTCAAAGGATTTATTTAGTTTTTGGTTTGGTGTTAAGTTTTTCTAAGTTTCCCGAATCTAATTGTTCAAACATGAACAAAATTAATGAGGTTTTCAAACTATTTTCTCAGTGTACAGTGCATTTCTCCGACACCTTAGAGTTACAAAGTTATGATTCTTATAACGTGTCTTCTGTTCATGAAGATTTTTTCAATCTGTGTATAACAGCTAGAGATCAATGTGTTTTAATCCAGACAAGAATATACGTGTCCAACAACATGCGATCCAACGAAATACGATGGGCTTATAGGGCAGAATACGAGCGTTTCAACCAAATTGTAAATGACACGCTAACAATTTCAAAGTACCAAAACATATGCATTTTACAGTTTGCCAAGATTTATTTTAATGAACGGCGAGCTGAATTCTCGTATGCGGATAATTATCAGTGGTTGTCCCAAGACATACTACCAGCAAATTCTGTCCAGACTTATATTTTAGCTTTAATTCCCGAGAAAATTACCAATTCAAAACCATTACCAACTTTTTTTGTTACTCGTAATCTACGAATATCAATAATATTTGTAGCTAATCGTTCTATTTGGATGGGTATGTTGGAAATTCAAACAAAACAATTACATAAAATTTATAGTCAAATTGGTTCCCATCTGTCGAAAATTTCTGTCTCAGTTTTAAATCTCATGAAAGTTACTGATGGAATTAGCACTATACGAAATTTATTTAATGTTTATATAAAATATTATGTTAACAAACACAACCGCAATGGCAAATCTTTATATACAACCTACATCAAAAGAAATCAAGTAATCTCTGATGCAGAAAATCAGCCAAGATTTATTGCTGGAAATATAATTTCAAATCATTTTAATTGTTCATTTGAAGAAACGTTTTGTTCCGGACAGTTCCAAAGATTTGACGCCAGTAAAGCTATTCCAGATCATGCTACTTTAAGTCATTTCGGTCAAAGATTAAATTTGAGTGGGATCAAATATGTTGTTCTAATTCGGAAAGACCAGCCAATAGGATTTGCAAATTTGGATTCACTATTAAAGCCATTTACTAAGTGGACTTGGATAGTATACGGATTAGAATTTGCTTTCATTTACATGCTTCTAGTGTTCCGTTATCCAAATACGCTTGGATCAAGCCTGTTATTACTCTTCGCACCTTGCGTAGAACAAGGATTTAGCTTTAAAAATATTCAGCATCCTTATTTGTCATCATTTATAATACTTTGGTGTTTATTTGCAAATGTGATGCGAAATTTGTACTCATCTTCTTTATACACAGATATAACATCTAACTCTCAACCAAGTGCCTTGCCAAGTTCTCTTGAATCTCTGATGAAAAACAACGGCGCATATCAACATTTGTTAGCAATGCCAAGCACTGCATCACGACTTAACACAAAATTTAGAGATACAAGGTTGGAAAAATGTTTGGTGGATGCAATTCGTCTAGAGTCGTTGCAAGAGTTTTTAACTTCAAATTCCATGAAGTCCTACGGTAGATGCAGGGAAGTGACTGACGAGTCGCAAGAAAATGCAACGTTTTCTATACATTCCGGACAAGAAAACCTTATTCTATTTTTCCAAACTTATAGTCGCCAGATTCGATTAACGCAATCTAAAGTATACGACACCTGGATTCGAAATCTTTTGCCACTATTTGGCAATCGTATCTTGTATACAAATAATGAAGAACCAATTCTAGGCTTCAACGAGATGGTTCAGCTGCAGCGACATACGTTCTATACTTCGTTGGCAACATCGGTCATAGGTAGATTGTATAGTTCTGGTATTCAGCAATACCTAGAGGAAATAATTTTACCATTTAGAAGGCTGAACTCTGCTTTGCATGATCATTCTTATCTTCGTGCATACTTCAATAGGCCTGTAATATTTTCATCTTATGCTCGAATGTATGTTGAACGACAACATAGGCAGGCACGAGCTAATAAAGTTGATGTCAAACATGAAAAAGTTACACCTGCGAACAAAAAATTGGTTCAGAGTGTGACTTTGGAAGAAATATTAGTTTGTTGGTGGATTTTTATCGATGTAATGGGATTTTCAATTCTTGTTTTCTGCACGGAAATCTTTATGAAACGACTAATAAGCAATCAACAAAAAAGCAACGAAATCCTACTTTTTCCGTACCTTGAATGATTACATCAAGTTGTTTTATGAATGCGTTTGAATTTGTTTTATAACAGATGGTCGTTAAAGAAAAAAAGGTATTTTTTAAATTTTGGATCGTATACAAGTTTTGCGTATTTAACCATAATAACCAAACACACTAAATATAACTTCATTTTAAAAAATCATTGTACATTGAACATAACATATTCATTTTATTGTTATTAAAGAAACATTTAAATGTTTGCTTTATATCAATAAATTGCTGTATACTTGAATTTAATAAGAGGAAATCTTTAACATTTTCGAACTATAAACTTAAGTTTACAAATGATTACTTTTGAAACTAGTGTCTGCAATGGGTTCTGGTTTAAAATAACTTACCCCGTAAAATATTCAAATATATACTTTGATTATTCTATTTATTACATTAGATTGTAGTGAATTCAAAGGTCTTCACAATGACACGTTGATTGTACTTTTCTACACTTTTCGTAGGAGTATTTTTCCTATTACCATATTACTCAGGAGTAAGTTGCTTGTATAAAACAAAATTGTATAAATTGTCTCTTTGTGTCAAGAAAGCTTTTGATAAAGTAAAAATTAGGATAATAAAACACGACTTACAAACATAATATTTTATTTTTCTCTTCACAATATGGACATCAGCATCCTAGACAAAGTAGAAACCTTGGTTGACCTTACAAGATACATACAACTAGTTAATACGTCCTAATTTGACAACACGTTACTGGCAATTTTTGTCAAGTAAAAACCGTAAATTCCAAGCCTAAGAAATCTGTTGAAGTAGATTTTACCCAAAATAATCGTAGATCCCCCGATTCAATATTTATTAGATGTTCGAGCAATTTTTGGTCAAGTTCTGCAAAAAATATTTATGTCAATCTAATTAAAATAAGACTTAATTAATTCATTTCCGCACAAATTGAAGCACTAAAATGACAAACGCCACTGAAATTTGTTAAAAAATAAAAATTCCATCTTGGTCGGTCCGGAATAATTTCATGCAAACTTATAAACGCAAACAGCATCGTTTTTAATAAGATAGCATTAAAATGATTTTAATTAAGTTTTAGCAAGTTTTAGCAAGTTTTAAACCACGTTGTTGAAAATAAATAAAAAGTAAGTTTACAAGCAAAAGCTCTTAAAAATATTTGATGTTCAAATTGATTACATTCAAAAAATATTCCGCGCATTCAGCTAAATTAAAAGTTGGCAAAGTGTTGCTTAGTGAAACATCATCAACAGAATTGTGTCTTGAAGTATTTAATATTGTGTTGTAGGGTTTTGATTAAAAGTATTTGTTGAAGTTTAAAAAAATTCTTTTTGTGTAGAAGAACGTACATTTATAATACTTTAATCTATTTGAGCTAGTGAAGAAGTGTAGTAACTTTGTTTGTCAAAATACCAATTTAAAAAAACATTGGTCGATTCAGGAATGAATGTAAGTCATTATAGTAACACATTTTACATGTATGTCTTTATTTTTTCTAGGTAACTCAAGAGTCAGACCGAATCGGTTTTTTAAAGCATGCCGTTTCTTGTACCTGTGCGCAGTATAAATCATAAACACGTCTTCGCATTTGGCTTATGGTTTTTGTGGCGCTTGAATTCGTTAGGTGTAAAAACCTAATTGAGCTGGGTAAGAAATATCAAATCAAAATTAAAAAGATGAAACGTCATTCTAAAACACAATGATCAGAAGATTGTATTGGTATTTATTCATTTACCTCGGTTGTAAGCTCTCATGGCATTTATTAAATGCAAGTTGAATTGAATTTTACAAGTAACTCTAAATGTCAACCTATTTCTCATAAAATTCTCAACAAAGCTCTTAAACGGCTTGAATTTTACATCGCTTTTTCATTTTCTTTCAGATAGTTATGCTCCAAGTAATGCTGACTTTCAGTGCTCTTACATACATGAAGTACTTTACAATCCAGTGAAATAAGAACAGGATCAACTTTGGTTGCATTTTTTTACCCATTTTGTCATGATTAATTGTACGGGAGGTTTATACATTTGAAGGTGGCAGTTATCTTTGAAACCCCAAATGAAGTACTATTAGAAAACCAACATTTTTTGAGATTGTAAGTAATATTTGTGTGACTAGCGGTGAGACTTGACAATCTTCGGCTAAGTTTTTACCCTTCACGACTAATTGCACAAAACCAATGGGCAAATCTCATAATAATAGATGGTTTGTAATGAAAAAATATATGCGAAACATTTGCTTTTGTAAACTTATGTAATATGATGTTTGTTCAGTTCTTCAAAATTGATTATTTGTTGAAAACAAATGTTATTAAAGTTCCATGAATTACTACATACATATCAACGAATCAATACTTTTCAAACGCTTACAAAATTAAAGAATGTCTGGTTTGTCTGCTTCTGCCTTAGGGAACGAATGGTTTAGCATTTATTTTCTTACTGATTCAAGGAAATCTAAACGATTTTGCATAGTCAAAGTGAATTGTAAATAATGACTTGTTACTAAAAGAAAGAAATTTTTATATGTTTAAAGTAGGATTTACTGCGAAATATTTGTGGTTTCAAACTATGCGTGCGATTTTCTGTTTGGCGTTAATTTGGTTAAGATTTCCAGCATTTAGTTGTTCTGATATTGGCCATTTAAAATACATTTTTCAAAAATTCTCTCAGTGTACGGTTCATTTTTCTAACACCGTTGAGTTACAAGGTTATGATTCTTACAACCTGTCATCTGTTCAAGAAGATTTTTTCAGCTTGTGTATAACCGCTAGAGATCAATGTGTTTTAATCCAAACAAAAATATACCTGTCCAACAACATGCAATCAAACGAAATACGAAATGCTAACCGGGCAGAATACGAGCTTTATAACAATATTGTGAATGCCACCCTTTCAATTTCAAAGTTTCAAAATACATGCGTTTTACAATTCGCTAAGATTTATTTTAATGAACGACGAGCTGAATTCTCTTACGCTGATAATTATCAGTGGCTGGCCCGAGACACTCGACCAGCAAACTCAATTCAAACTTATATTTTGTCAATGATACCCGAAACATTTAGCCCTTCAAAACCATTACAAACCTTTTTTGTCACTCGTAATCTACGCATGTTGATAATGTTCGTAGTAAATTCTACTATCTGGATGGGATTGTTGGATATTGAAACCAAACAAATGCATAGAATTAACAGTGAAATTTCTCCGCATCTGTCAAAAATTCCTGTGAATATTTTAAAATTTAAGAAACTTACTGGAGATTTTTTCAATTCACCAAATGTATTTAAATTTATTGAAATTTATTACGGAAACAAACATTTTCAACCTTATGGAGCCTGGGCTACCAAAAACATTAAATTGAATCCAGTTATCTTTGATGCTGAACATCAGAATCGATTTATTGCCGGAAACATGATTTCAAGGCATTTTAATTGTTCGTTAGAAGAAACGTTCTGTTCCGGTCAATTCTTGAGGTACTACGCAAGTAATCCAATTCCACAGCATTGCACTTTAAGCGAATTCGGTCAACGATTGAATTTGGGTGGAATCAAATATGTTGTTTTAATTAGGAAAGACTATCCAATGGGATTTTTTAATTTAAAATCTCTCTTAAAGCCGTTTGGCCAATGGACCTGGATTATTTACGGAGTTGAATTTGTGTTAATTTACATATTGTTATTGCGACATTATCCAAAAAAGATAGAATCAAACCTATTACTACTCTTCGCCTCTTGTGTGGAACAAGGATTTAACTTTAAAAATATCCAAAATTTCTATATGTCAAAACTTGTCTTAATTTGGATTTTGCTTGGATTTGTTATGCGAAATTTATACTCGTCAACTCTATATACTGACATAGCATCTAATTTTCAACCAACAAAGTTGCCAAGTTCTTTTGAATCTCTATTGAAAAGCAATTTAACCAATCAATTTTTGTTGGCAATGCCAAGTACTGCGTCAAGAATTAATAGGGTCTATAGTCATATCAAAGAAAATAAATGTCTAGTTGATACAATTCGTATAGAGTCACTGCAAGAGTTTCCAACTTCCGATTCCATAAAATCGTACAAAAGATGCTTAGCGGTAACTGACGCGTCTCAGGAAAATTTAACGCTTTTTACACATTCCGGAAAAGAAAATCTAATCCTGTTATTTGCAACTTATATTCGGGAGATTCGATTTACGCAATATAATGTATTCGACACTTGGATTCGAAATATTTTACCTTTATTTGTCAATCGTGTCTTGTACACTAATAACGAAAAAGCAATTTTAGGCTTTAATGAGATGGTTCAGCTGCAGCGACACACATTCTACACATCATTGGCATCATCTGTCATCGGTAGATTGTACAGTTCTGGTATTCAACAATACCTAGAAGAGATAGTTTTACCATCAAGGAGGTTAAATTCCACTTTACATTATTATTCTGATCTTCGGGAACATAGGAATACATCGATAATATTTTCATCGTATGCTCGAATGTATGTTGAACGACAACATAAACAGTCACGGGTTAATCAGAATGAAGTCAGGCATGAACAATTTATCCCCGAGAACGCAAAAACGGTTCATACTGTAAACATGGAGGAACTTTTAGTTTGTTGGTGGATTTTTTTCTATGCTTTAGGTTTCTCAATAGTTATTATAATTATTGAAGTTTTAATTGAAAAACTAATTGAAGCTCGGCAAAAATTTCGGGAATTCATAATTTTTCAATACCTGGAATGATTAGTTAGAGGCTTGTTTGCATGTTTTCGTTAAACAATGAACAAATTTATGAAATTATGTAGGACTCCACTTGTTACAACTTATTACATGTTGTGAAGTTGTGATCTTCTTATTGTACTGATTTGCAAAAATACATGGCTTATTGTGAAGTAGCAAAAACAAGATATGTAGAAGTATTTTAGCTTCAGAAATATTTTACATCATTGTGAGAAATGCGTCTCTTCTTTGAATGATATGAATCATCTACAAGTAGTTGAATGCCTTTCTTTGAATTTTTTATCAGCAAAAAGATTATTGAAAAGTTGTTACTTTACATTATATTTATGTATTACATTTATAGTTTTGCTAGTTAATTATAATAATTTTTGTGGTATCGTGAACTTTTTTTGTACAATTGGTATTGAATTGAATGTCGTAGAACATGGAATCACTTATATTTCACCATAAAGTATTTAGTATTACAAAAAAAAAACCATTCTAACAATGGGGCTTCCTCAATGCATGAGGGAAATTTTAAATCAAATTTATATGTTCTGGTGTAGTTTTCTATACTGATTAGTCATTTTCCAAATGTACATGTATATAATTATCAGATGTACTTGTTTACCTGTGAGAGAGCGCGCGTCAGTAGTATTTTGCATACGGAGCGAACTTCGATCTAAAAAAGCTTCTCTCTCGCAGCTTGTTTCTTTTCGCGTTTACTACCAACGCTAAAAAATGCGCTCGCGCTTCAAATAAATGCTTCTGATAATTACAAGTATGCACATTTGTAAAAATGACACATATTTCTACAGTCAGCATTAAAAACTACACCATAACATATAAATTTCATTTAAAATTTCCCTCATGCATTGGGGTAGCTCCATTGTTAGTATTGTTTGTTTAAGTGAATTCTATTACAATACCACCAAACCTCAGTTGAGTTATCTATAAAAATAAATTTTATTAATATATTTTAGATGTGTTGTATTTATGATACTTATCGTAACATCAAGAATATACTTATTAAAAACTCTAATGTGAAATAAACAACGAAAATATAATATTGTTGTTCAACATATGTAGTGTTTATCAATATATTTCTAATGTCATTTTATGCAAACAACAACTTGGTTTTAGAATATTATTATCCTGTTGTATGCTTATCATCTTTTTTATTGCATTCATACGTATTTAGTATTTTACATCTAACAAATTTGATCCAAACTCTTCCAGTTGAAATTAAAGCCTTAAGTAACTGAAGAGAACTTAAAACTTATGTTTTAAAACACCATTTTAAAGCATTAACTCTATTTTTGCTCCTAAAAACTAGTACATCATCAATTTCTTTAGATAAAGTAGAAACGTTTGTGGACCTTAAACGGTACATGAATGCTGAAAGGTATGCTCTAACTCGAGTCCAAATTGCTGGCAATATTTCAAAACTAAAGAAAAATAATGCCAATCCCAGCAAAACTGCTGAAGCTGAAAGTATCGATAAAAACCGAAGATCTGCCAATTTAACAGCATTCACTTCTCTAGTATCTCCAAATCAAAAAAGTGTCTTTTCATTCAGTCTTCTTTTCATTCCAATCCAAAAATTTCGAATACCACTATCATGAAGTATTCTGCTGAAAACTGATTTCAAGCTGTTTCTAATCTTAGAGTAAATTTCAACTATTTCATAGTTATGTGCGTACAATTTTGGTGCAGTGAATCATATTGACTCGCTACAAGGAGGCGCAAACGAAGTTTCTTCGTAACCTTGGGCCCCATAATGTAGTGTCATTAAAATAACTTTATCATCTCCTGGATTTAAGCACACTTCAGAAGAGTTCGTTTTAAAACCGGTAAAATGTTCCAGCCATTCAAAACGTAGGAATGTTCTAGCTGAAGCATTTTCAAATGAGTGAAATCCTTCTCGGGATACCTCATCGCGGAATCGTACCCTCTCTATATCCCAAGTCAATTTTTCTTTGTAACTTATTAATTCTTTGGGTGCATTTATTAGGTAATCTGGTAAAACTCTAAGTATTTTTTAGCCATTGCGAAGTGCCTCCGACAATGATTGCATTATGTAAGGCTTAAGCGGTATTTTTTTCACAAGCCGAACTAAGGAAAAAGAACTCTAGGAAGAAAAATACTATCAAGAAAAAAACACTAAATTTATATTTTTGGTTTGATGACCTCTGAAGTACAAGCTTAATAGTTTCGAACAATGGATCAACTAACGAGCGAGACTTTTTCATAAAATATAGAAATATGACAAAAATAGACATAAAGATGCAAACCCAGGTAGGTTTGTCAAATGGTTGTCCTACAACTTCAAAAATACTTATAAAATTGGACTTGCTCTTACTTTCACAGTATCTTACGCCGTACTTTACTGTGTCCAGCAGAATGAATTCAGAAACGTCGTGATGAAAGTTGTCCATGTTGAAATTGTTAAGTGTAAAGACGTATAAGTACACATGGTAATATAATGAAAGATCTCTGTATTGAATTAACGGACCAAGTGTTGTTGTCATGTTTAATGTTTGTGCAAGAATATCAATCGCTAAAATTGCAGGATCAAAGCAGCTCATTTGGTCGAATCCGTAATTGCGATGAGGTTGAGAATATATTCCATCTTTTGGGCAAACCATCCGTGTGCCAGAAGCAAAACTAAAAAGCCTTGCGTTGAGAATAGAGTTTATCAGTGGTTTATCCATAGGAATTTGTAACTGAGCAGATGGTTTAAATCTATGAAACTGATTAATCTTTTCATAAGAGTGAATTATCGTATTGTTAAATTGTCCAGTGAATATCTGCATTTGCGTTTACAATTTCAGCTCTACTGAGCAAAAATGACAGGCCCACCATACATCGTGAAATGGTAATGTTTTGCTTTTGTCAGCGGAAAGTACAACTTTTATCATGAAAATAAGAAAAGGAGCCAAAAACATTGGTTCGTGATACCCTGTGGCATTAGAAAATACTGTGGGATTGGAACTTGTAAGTGATAACATTACTGTGTTTTGAATGTTTAGTGAAAATCTGTCCAAATTTGTGTAATAAGCGTACCAACAGGACCATCTTAACAAATAATTTCTCTCGTTTTGCGGCTGTGGTAATTGACTTGTACCAAAAATAACGGCTGCAAATGTGATGAAAATAGTGCATTGTTGTTGAGATAAGCTGAGAGAGTGTTTTGCAATGCCCATTGTCAAGTTCGACAAATCTCTTTTGAACCCACATTTTCTCCAGTTTGACATATCAATAAGGTGGTAAAATATAAACTTGGTGTCTTTTATAGCCCAAGTTAAAACTGTTTCATTTACGTTCCGGTATTGATATTCTCTTCAATAATTTGATTAATTGTGGGGCGACTTTGGTGTTCTAATGCTTGGTTTCCAATGTATCTTAGTGTTTCTCTAATTGCATATACGGTACAGTGGGAATAACGATTTGAATTGACCTCTAGTTGTAGTGTTGCCTGCATTTGAAGTACACGAAGTAAAAATATGAACAAAGTTATGCATGAAAAGCAACTCCTTAGGATATTTTGAATTGGATTGACGTAGTTATGAGACATTTCGAAAATGATCTTTTTTGGTAGATTTGGAACAAACTCGTTAGTCAAAATGAAGGCATCGTGCTGAGCTTTGAAGTTCCGCTCCACTGGGTAAATTAAATGCAGTTTATTATGCAAACGTAAGCAGACGTGTAACAGCTCTTAGTTTTAATTAAATACGTTAAGTAATTTTTTACCTGAAATTTTGTCCTTAGATGCGCGTGTTCGATATGTAAGCTTATTTTTACACTTATATGGTTTTATTTGCATTTAAGTTATTCTTTGAGGTACTTTTTTACGAATATAATCCTAATTTAATATTGATAGCTATTGTATCATCAGTTTTAAGTAATTGATTTTATGCAAAACGAAAATTTGCTAAAAATGTGATAGGTAGCAAATTAAATATTTTATTGTTGCTGATTCTCTATGCGCAGTGACGATTAAGGAAAAATGAATCTTATCTTCCAGGACCAATTACCTAGTTTTAATATTCGCTTCACTGATCACATATTTTTGGTTTCTAGTTGTATTTTTCTGAGATAGCTTAGCATTTATGATAGCTTATCTACGAAAGATTTTTTAACAGTAGCTAGCAGAATATTACAGAAGCAGTTTGGCATTCAATGAAATATAATTAAGTCATCTTACAAAGGCAGAATGTGAAGAGGGAAAAGCATTTACAATTATGTTCATGTTGAAGTAAAGTCTGTTACAATGTTAAGTGGATGCTGGTTGCTAAATCTGTAAAAAAATTCATTAACTTACAATAAATACAACAAAATACACTAATTACGAGAGCATGAATACAACCATTGGAAAACATTCTTGACAAAAATTGCAATACAAATTGATGTTTAATGACATTAGG
Source organism: Entomobrya cf. arborea Gr-Col-00668 (assembly GCA_034699025.1). Taxonomy (NCBI): domain Eukaryota; kingdom Metazoa; phylum Arthropoda; class Collembola; order Entomobryomorpha; family Entomobryidae; genus Entomobrya; species Entomobrya cf. arborea Gr-Col-00668. Next base: position 26,744 of record JAQIWN010000339.1, read on the forward strand.
AATAATTTCAATAAGCTGCTCTGCAACAAAAATTGGTCGAGTATATCTAGTAACAAATCATGGTCATCAGTAAAAAACGGATAGAAAAAAAATATTTGAGTTACATTTTTACCACAAACTGATACTTAGTAAAAGGTAGTAAAAACCGCTACAATAAAACGAGTGAAATGTTCACCCGAAAACCAAAAATATTACCGTGAAGGTTTATTGTAAAATACAAATTTTTAAAGACATATAAATACTCAGCTTTACTTGTATGTGAATAATTCCTTTCTCACATGTAGACTAACACAAAACCACATTAGTGAGTATTACATGCGTGCATTGTATGTACAAACTTTAGCGTGCAATCCGAAACCTATAATATAGAATACTTCTGAAAGAATATTCTGTTTCATTGAATCAGTTTACTACCTCAGTTAAGAAAAAGTTTCGTTAAACGAGTACAAATGTACGTAAGCATATTTCTAGTCATCTGATGCCTTTGATGTACCAATGCATTTCTTATCATTTCTCGTCTCACACTGAATCCAAACAAATGTCAACAGCATTCACTGTTTGCACATGTATTGTAATACATAAAGCATAATTACTGAGTTTTTAAGGTTAGATTTTTATTTTCCAAGAAAAATATTTGTGTATAGAGGAATCAAATTTATAATTCATTTATTTTTTAGTAAATTTTCTAGATTTTGCAAAACTTTATACCGAAAACAAATTTTATTAATACATAATTCCCTGAAAACGGGTACACGGATTCTTGAATTTTCAGGTAAACAGCCACAACTAAATAAAACGAAACTAGAGTAAAAATTGGCAGTTTTGTTTTACCTGAATAAATTAATAAAAATGGGTTTTGTAATTTACAGAAACTGTGTCGAAGTCTAGAGTGGACAAACCAAGCAAAATAATTATGGATTCTACTATACGACCAAAAGGCAAGGCATTTAAACAAAAGCGGAAATCGGGCACAACGACACCCCATGCAGTTCCAAAGGTGCCACGTTTAAACAAATCGAAGGAGATAACACCAACGCCATCAAAAAGTGTTCCGAATGCAAAGAAACAAGGTTCTTCTTCCAAAGGTTGTCATCAATCGAGTGACCCAAGCAACATTAAAATTAAAGATAAGTTCAGTGAGGCTCTAGAATTTGTTTGGAAGGAATCCCGTCGCTGTCAAGTTTGTTCGAAAACATATGACACAGTGGACAAAGCACATAAATGCCTGCATTCTCACAAGAATTCGTCTGGAAAACCCAATTTTCGGTGCTATTTTTGCTTTGATCTTTTTGAAGACACTGATAACCTATTTGATCATTATGAAAGTAAACATCGTCATGCTGAGGGAATGAAGGTTACTTTACTGTGTATCTGTTGTGACAAGAAAGTTCTATACAAAAATGTTTCAGTCCATGTAATTTCCAAACATGCAGTTTCACAGAAATCAGAAAAATGCAAATCAAAGATCAACAATGTTGAAAATTTGGAAGAAAAGTATAAAAATGAAGCTTGGCGTTATGACGAAGCCAAAAAGTGTCACGAATGTTTGAAAACATTCCTGATCATTCCAGCAGCGATGAATTGCTTGAACAGCCATCGGTTACTTCGGTGCAACTTTTGTTTTTCCTTATTTAGCAAGGCAGATATGCTATTTGATCATTACGAAAATTTACACAAGCAGGGCAAGGGAAAGAATTCGGTCCTTTGTGAGTTCTGTGGCGAAAGTGTTACTTATAAAGCTGCTGGTAATCATGTCATCAACTGTCATCTTTCTAAATTTATTTAAAGTTTAAGTAGCAAAAATAGTTTTCAAACTTATTTTTGTAAATAGGCTTAAAATCCATGCCTGGAAAGAAATTTATTGTAATATTTGTATATTTTCTTTTTTGCGATTAGTATTATTTTTACATGAGCTAAAATGTGGTTTACGCAAACTACCTATATTATTCTTGTTAGAAATTAATAAAGCGTTGACATAATTTTTGTTTGTATTAGTTTTATGTTGGTCAGTTGTTAGGTGTTATATCTTTAAATCTTTCAAAAATATTTAAGCACTCAAAATACTACACCAACAAATTGGTGTACTGTTTTCTGTATCTACGATATATAGATTCTTCTACGTCATTTATGGATGTATTCGTGGATTAATTGAGTTTACTGTAGGAGAATATACATGTTGAAAAACAAGAATCATTAGAGGGAGTGTACTCCCAAAAGTCGTAACATATTTTGTACATAGTCCGATTACAGTATAAACTAATAAGCAAATAACCATAAGTACTTGCTAAGCAAAATATTGTATTATCAGCTGATTTGTAAATACTCGAAACATTCGTTTTAATTTTTTAGCTACAAAACAATATGAATATAATCAGTTTCTCGTTTTGCAATAATTTATTAGTTTTAAGCGTTTACTAAAACTAAGTTCACTGCTTGGAAATAAGCAAATTAAAAATTACCATGATATCATAATCTGGCTCCGATCCTAAAATAGATTTTATATTTATTTAGTAATCATTGGAAACTCGGATATTTTTTTTGACTATACAATCCAAATATAATTAAAACTATTTGAGCTACAAAACTATTTGATTGACTATAGAAGTTCAAACAAATTAAAGAAGTTTACAGACTTTAAGACTTGTTTACAAACGTGATAAGGTTAGGAACACAAAACAAATGGGAACTACTAACTAAATGTCAATGTAGTGCAAAGTACCACGCCACAGTATTATGTCAAACTAATAACTTCAAAATTAGTTTAGCTAATCCTTGGGAAACTTGCTATAGTCTAACATCAAGAGTTTAAAAAATGTACTCAAATAAAAAGAAATTTCACCAGTCTCATTTGTGCAAACATTGTAATAAATCTTTTACGAATAAAGGCAACATGGTACAACATATTAAAGCGATTCACGAGAGAATCAAACATCCATGTCCCATATGCGGATTGTTATTTACTCTAAAATCATCTGTAACTGTACACATTAAAACAAAGCATAATACTAAGGAAGAAAAACATGAATGCAGTATTTTTGTGGAAAACATTATTCTTCACGCAAATCTTTAAAACACCACCAAAATTCGTTACATGGAAAAACGTCATAGCTGTCTATTATGTCCATGTACGTTTCACACCAATTCCGAACTTCAATCACATTTGAAAACGCATGAACCAATTAAAAAAATAAGCAAGTGTGCAGTTTGTGGGAATTGTTGGAGGATCACCTTTGATTATTGAAAACTTCCTACCAATTTTAAGCGAAATCAAAAGTTGTCTAGCGTAATTACAAATAATTTTATGTTTTGAGCTTTAAGCTCGATTTGCGACCACACAGGACCACTATGACCTAATGTAACACATGATTCGTAATCTACTCGGCGAGAGCTTTCGATTGCGCTATTCAGATACACACTATAATGAAAATCAATTTTTTGTTGAGGACGGTCGCGGACGCTCGTTTAATTATGATACGCCCCCGCACGTGCTCTACGACCAAAAAAGTTTTTAGGGAGCGTGCGTCGTCGAAAAAAAATCATAGAAAGAACCCCCCGGAAAAAGCTTCTTTTTCTAGCCGCTGTACGTCGACATATTGAAGAAAGACCGATTGAATGTAAAATGTCTGATAGCAAATTTTACAATAATTCTGAAAAGATTAAACACATGAGATATCATACCGGAGAAAAACCTTACAAGTGTAGTGAGTGTTTGGAAACATTTGTTAGTAAGAGTGACCTGAATTGGCATCAAATAAAACACAAGGATGAAAATTTTAACACTTGTGTCTTCTGCGGGCTTAAATTTGTGGCCAGAAATTCTTTACGAGCATACATTTTGCAGGAGATCAGAGAAAATCCATACTTTTGTGTTTTGTGTCGCAAGTATTTTGTTACTAAATTTACGCTGTCGAAGCATAATCGCAGAAAACACAGTCCAGTTGGGCATGCTATGTAGTTTTTCACTTCTGTAGTTAGTAAAAAAATTAAAGGGGTTCTGTGGTGAATTTTCGTGTAACATAAACACTAAATATATTAAATGCAAATAAAATGAATTTATCCAAGAGTGTTGTGTATTATTCCCTGTAAATGATGTAACTTGAGAAACTAGTATTGTTAAACAAAAGCAAATTGTTACTCTAATTACTAATGGACATGCTTTTAAGTTTAGATTATTAGTATGCGCATAAGCTTTTGCTTAGTGCAAGTCGTTGTAATTAAATTTGTACTTGAGTAGCTAAATTGTAAATAATTTAGATATTTATTATCTTTGTTTGATTTAGAAGATATTTCTTTTTATAATATTATTTTTTTAACCTTGAAAACCATAAAACATAAATTTTATTGATTACCATTTAGTACTATCTTTGACTATTTATTCAACAAATTTAATTTTATAGATAAAAATTGGTAGATTATATCGAATTAAGAACTCACGTTCCTTTTAGTTGTTATATTTATAAGCAAAATATTCTATGTAATGTATAACAGCATGTTTTTATCTTATCGGTATTAAAATAATGGACAGATAGTAATAAAAAAATAAAGTAATCGAAAAAAGTCCTGTTTTATTTTAGTGTCACATAAGTTTGGTATTCCTAACTGCAAAATTAAGGTAGTATTTAGATTTCAGAAAACCTATTGAACCAGTATCAATTCTGGTTCCATAAGCACGGTACTTCACCAGCATGATGTATTATTAATACTAACAATTTCCTTTAATCCTTACTGAAAAGAAAAAGGTAGTCACTAGTAGCAAGCAGGAGCACAGATTACACAAATGAGTAGCTAATTTTCTTTTCGTAATCAGTAGCTAGTAGCAAGCATTGATTAGAAAGTCAATTCAACGATAAAATTTTTAGCAAACGAAAATTGCATTAGACGGCCTACTTTTTAAGAGTGGTGCATTTTAGACTTTAAAAACTTTATGTTATGACTATTGGTACTGTGTTTCAATGGTCTGTACTTGAGTAGTAAACCTATATTTGTGAATGAAAAATAAAAATGTCTATGCAAGTTAAAGAAAAGAAGTCAATTTTGTAGATAACTCGAAGTAATTTTATTATAAAAACATTACGTGAAGCAAACCACTAAATTTATCCGAACAGAATTTATTTTTCAGGTTCTTTATTCAAATAATTATATAATAATTAATTATTGTATCCATTGTTACCAATAAATTTCTTAACTATACATTTTAATCATAACTTAAATATTAACCTAACTATGTATTTGAAACTCTGACGAAAATCAGTTTAATTCTAGGAATGCTTTTGCTTCCATACAGAGAAATTAATCTTCAAGCAAAAAAGTAGAATTTTGAAAATGTTTATTTTCAAGTTTTCCATAAAACATTAGTTTAAAAGTAATATAAGCAGCTTTTGGAAAAGAATTTCAGTTTATACGCTGTTTTTCAATCGAAACATTTTACTGTTCGCCAAAGTTTTCAATGCTTTTACTGTCCATAAGAGCACTAATTGCTTCTTGTGCCAAAGTTGGGCATCCTTGACTTACAGATTTGATTGCCCCATAATTAATTTTTGGCAATCCTTCAGTATTTTCAAGATCATAATACAGCACTGGACTTCTATCAAGATTAGCTCGAATACAAATTTTATTCCCAGAGAAAACAGGTTTATCATAAACCGTCCAGTCGGAAGACCCAGTTATTATTATTGAACCAGAAGTTCCATTCAACATCAAATTAGAGTAGTTCATTAAAAGATATTCCTCTTGTCCTTGGAAAAGTGTATGCTCGTATATTGAGAACGTGTCTGTTGAGTAGTCAAGCGATGCCCCAGCAAAACGAACAGACGACACTTTGCCACTTAAACCTTGTAAGTTCAGACAATTGTTGTTCCGGTTGAAATAATACTCCACACCAGCGTCACCATCAGGATTAAAACCTTTGTCTTCGTAGAGTATCCAACTGAAATACAAAGTATAATTATTAAATTGCTTCAAAGTTCGACCTTAACATGATCATTTTCTTAAATGGTAAAAGCTTGGAAAACTTACATTCCTGTAGAGCAGATTGATTTGGTCTTCTCGTCAAAGTTGTAGTCTGCCAAGTTTCTGGCATTTGTTCCACGACGTTCCAAATGAGTTCCAGTTTCATCTTCACCAGAATACAAAATCAATTCTTGTGGCTTGGCTACTGCTCTACCAAACAGGATAAAAAGTACCAAAAGCTGTGCGATCGACAGTTGAAGTTTCATTCTGAGAAATAATTTATAATTCCAATTTTTTGACTCAAAATATTAAACTAACTCATAAAATCTTTTAAGGAATAAGCTTTCTGAAATGTATCCAAATACAAAACCGTTATCTTAATGTATGTGTTCCTTAAGAAATTCAGCCAGTGAATGCAGTCCAGGCAATAGAATACAGCTTCGTTTGTCTTGGTTATCGTGAAAACTTCATTTACTTTCATATTTCATGCTAACAATAATGCGTAATATTTTATACAAAAAACGGCTTGGACGCTACCTATATTTCCGAATTGAAAATGCCAGTTAAAAGATTATTTTACACATACGCATATCCAAAGGATTAAGACACACCATAGCATACCTTTGCAAGAAACCCAGGTTTTTAATAACTATTTAAATTATTGAAACAGATAAAAGCCTTTATCGCATGGTGCATGAGTATAGTAAGATTAACTTAAATGTGTAAGCTTAAAAATGTTATATCTTTTATATGTGTTCTGTTCAAACTACAAAACTGAATTTGGTATTTAGTAAGTTTAAGGTAGTTCAGATTATGCATCTGTCTAAATTTTAATCCATGAGAGCATAATACCTTCGACGTGCATGTGCATGAATACAATAAAGGATTAAAATTTGACTTGGATTTTGTACCTTAAATAATTTGGGTAAAAGGCTTGCCTAGATGCACTGGTATACACTCGAGACCATTGTAATTTATTTATTATTACGATATTCGAATATTTTGAAGGTATGTATGCATGTAGAAATTTTATTAAATACCGATATACCTTTCAACTATTTAGATATCGTCATCATAAATAAAATGCAAGTTCTCACGCTATATTTTGTTTAATATTTAATGGTTTTAGTTATAACTCTTATGCATTTATAAGTTATTTTGCATAAACAAATTAACTAAAACATTTAAATGCCAGCAAGTGACTTTGCCTCATGTGTTTACCAGTGAAGGCCTGGCCATACTCTTACTAAAATTGCTTAAGTAACTAACATCAAGTCAAATTCTCGTTTGTATTGTAGCATAACCTGTCTCATGAGCTATCTCATAACAACTTGTGTAATAATGCTTAAGGTTAACCAAAATTATAATTAACTTGTAATCGCAAAGGTCTGTAGTGGCTGTAGTAACATGAAACCAAATTCAATTGTCATTTCCCAAGAAACATGAATATATGTCGGGCCATGTCCAATTTCTGCTCTGATTAACATAAAGTTTATTCAAACCTCATTCTCCAACTTTGGACTCTTACTCAACTCATTTAGTTAGCATCGTCATTAGGACTTCAAATGATTTTGCTGTAGATAAACTGCAGATAGTATGTGGTTTTGTAAATTGAAATTATTAATATTTTTTGGCATACATTTTATACAAACTGAATCCATATTTCAACCAGAGTTTAATTTCAAACGTTATGCTCATTGCTTAATATACATGATTCGAAACAAGCAAGAATGCATTCCAAATGTTCTCAGCACTTTTGAAAAGGAACAAATAGTAAATCCACAGCTAAATAAAATAATTTCAGACAATCAAGAACAATACGAAAAAGAAACTATTCTAACTTGGGCTATTAAAGATTCAGAGTACGACTTCATAGATTTGATCCCAAATTCATATTTTGAATGCCCTTTCCAGACAGCTGAAAAAAGTTCTCAATGGACGTGGCAAAGTCTGTATTGTGAAGCTTCTGTAGGGTATTTAAGGACTTTTTATGACTAAAGTTCTTTCCACAAATTTTACAATTGTATGGCGTTTCGCCTGTATGCCCTTGAATATGTTGCATCAGAATGTCCTCAGTAGAAAGGAACTTTTCACATAAAATGTACTAAAACTTGTTTTCTATTCTGTGAGTGTTCGCATGCCTAACCAGATGTGACTTTGAATAAAATTCTATGTTGCACTGATCACAGCGGAACTTAAATTGTTTTAGGTGAGTTATCACTTGGTGTCGATCTTTGGTGCATTTGTTAGCAAAGCTAAGGTTACAAACTGTACATTTGTATGGAAGTTCTCCAGTATGAAGTCTTGTGTGGCCTTCCAGAGAATTAGGTGCAGAGAACTCCAAATTGCAGATTTCGCAAAAGTAAGGCTTTTCTTTGGTATGTGAACGGTAATGTAAACGCAAAAACCTAGCTCTAATAAATGTTTTGTTGCAAAATAAGCACTCGTATGGTTTTATACCTAGGTGACTGTTGACGTGATAGAATAGGTGTTCATTCCTTTTAAACTGCTTACTGCAAATATGGCAATTAAATTTATATTGATTCATCATGAAACTTGCATGCCAATATTTTTTCAGTTTTGATTAGTAAAAATCTTGGAAAACAAAATAATCTTTTTTTGGTTCTACGCGGCTTGAGTGTCTGGCACAGAATAACATTATGGTAGACCTACTTTTTTATCCGTTTTATACACATAAGTGTGAGAATTTTAAAGGTGGATTATAAAGCATGAAGTTGAAATGTTGTGTTTAGATATGTCATGTGTATTGTGCCTCAAAAAAGGCTACATTCATTACTCTTCATGGAACCTTTTTGGTGAAATAACGTGGTAGCCCTATTTCCAGACTGACTCGAAACGAATTTATTGTAAATTCATATGCATTTGTTGCCGTGCATACTGACGATAAATTTTGTGATAGCTATTCTTTCTCTGCATTTTCTTTAACAATGGGCCAGCATTGTTGTAATCATTATGGGTTTAAATTATGTACAACTGACAAAGCCATACTACACACATACACATTAGTTGTGTTTAATAAACATGCAAGTTGAGTATGTAAGCTTGACCATTTTACTACCAAGCTTTTTATTGTAACAGATTTTAAAATCAACTGCATTCAAGATTTAGAATATGGCTTGTTATAGTATGCGTAAAATGTACAAAATTTATGAAGCAATGAAGCACCATTAAAAGTAACCAAGTTTTAGACGATAAGAATTTCGGCATATTTTTATGTTTAGAATTTAATGCATGCTGCCAAACTATAATTAGAGTTAAAAATACAAAGGAGAACTGTCTGTAAAGAATTTATGCATTATTAAAAAATATTCAGTCAAATATTCCTATGCTTTTTTGTCCTCAAACTGCATTATTGATAAGAAGTTTCTATGCTCATAATTATTTTAACAGGAGAAATTGCAGCAAAAGTAATTTTTAATAGGAATCATATAACAAAAAACACGGGAAAAAGGGAAATATACGTCTACAAACCATTGCTATTTAAATATTAAGCTTTGAAATATCCATCAAAAAATTTGTATTAATTGCTAAATAAAAATATTACAACATTTGACTTATTTACTAGTACAGTAACTGTACATTTGTTTATAAAAAAATAGATTAGTAGCTTGTTTACATTAATTTAATGCCCGTAACTTTAAAATTGTAATTATAAATAAATTGTATCCTGTCGTAAAAATCTCAAGCAGATTAGTTATTAGTGGAATAATTTTTAAAAAATCAGTTACGATAATACATTACATTTCGCATCCACTCTTTTCGAGAATACGAGCATTCAAAATATCCAAATAAACAATCTCTACGAGGTTCAACCTTGAACTTCTTTAAACTTGTAAAAATTTCCCAGATGTTTGAGTCCAACATATTTTCTTCAAAGCCAGTAAACTGGACAATAAGTTCACCAGCTGTCCAGTTTTGGTTAGTCACCCGAAAATAATGGGCACCACTTACTGAAATTTCCTCCAGATTATTCCTCATAGGCAACAAAAAGTCTAAACAAACCAGGTTTGCACAAACATCCAACTTTATTTTCTTGAGCTTCGGTAACGCAAGTCTACAACTTTTAAAACCTGA
>JAQIWN010000340.1:0-36717 GCA_034699025.1 Entomobrya cf. arborea Gr-Col-00668
AAACATTCACTTGCTAAAGACTAGTGCTGTACGAGGAAGCACAAAAAATATGTAAAATCATAAGATTTTCAGCCCTAATGATGATACTTCAAAGCCGACATTATTGTTGTGACGCTGATAGTATTGTTTAAAAATTCTTCTCTAATGTGTATTTATACTTTTAAGGAGGAGAGCTATATTTCTGCTATCTCTGTCTTTAATCATAGTATTTTGATCACATTCACTTTCTGTGTTTTTTTGTCGTTTCTCCCCAGAAGAGTAATTATTATCTTTGCGAAAAAAGTGATTCGTTTTCTATTTAGTCGGCAAATTGAGAAGATATAGGAAAGTATCAAATGTACTTAACTCACAAACGTGCAAACTCACCCGATGAAACGAAAAGCTGTTTTCATTTATATAAGCTGTTTATAATTCATTAAAGTTTCCATTTAAGATACATTCTTTAACAAAAATAAAATATAGTTCGTTATATGTAACTATATCAACATAAGCACTATATAGTATACACATGTATTATCCGTGTACTTCATAGACATATATTTTTTTCAATTCAAGTCTACTAATTTTTGTTGTTTTTGAATGTAGATGACTAGTGAGGTTATTAAACATCGCATTATAGCATGATAGCATGAAAAAATTGGCTAAAACTTGAGTTATTAAACTAAAAAACGTCCTTCTGATTTTTGGATACTTGATGTATTTTTTCAGCCATTATCAATTATTTAAAAACATAGAAATGCATTTTGAAAAAGTCTCTAATGAAATTTTACTGAATTGTGAAAATTTATCATCGAATTTAGTACAAGGTGTAATGAAGACTCGTCATTTGTTTTTAATCAATAATATTATTCAGATATTCAGGTATATCCTTGACTGAACTTTTTCTAACTAAACTACGCTTCTTTTACAATATCGTAAATTTTAATGCTGTTATTACGCAGTCCAAACCTTACCCGTGGTTTACAACAAAAAATCAACAGGGGATTTTTCCTTGAAAGTGAACATATTCAGATAAAAATAAGCGTAATAAATGCAACATTTTTTTAGCCGAAAGTATTGGGAAAACAAAATAATTAAATCATTGTTAGTGACGACGTCGGGTCGACGTCTAATTATGTCGAAATGTTAATTAACATTTATTTATAGTATTTAGAAAAGAATGACTCGTCATGTCGTCATTAAAACAACAAAGTCTCCATTTTATTTGGTAGCTACTGAAAAGGACAAAATGGCAAACAACTTATATTGAAGTTTTCGTGTGTGTCAAGCTTCAGCATGGCATAAAATATAATTTGTACATGACACAAAACTACCACGTCAAATTCCCGTTCCTTTTTTTATTACAGTTAAAGTAACTTGTTGCCATTACAATACAACTGAAATGCAAAATGTAAACGTAACGTGCTCAAAAAAGGGAATTCCTTTCAACCTAAAATAACGATTCTGTCGAAGCCAAACAATTGGCGAACAAAAGACATTGGCATGCTTAGGAAAAAAAGCTTGCAGCAATTGTAACTGTACACATAACAACATCATTTTTGCATGTCCACTACTTCTTTTAGCTATCCCTTGAAATATCTTTTTGTTTCCTTTAATTTTTTTTAGTTCAAGACCATGTCACTTCACCACCACCACCTCTACCGCTATTGATTCCGCATGCCCTGGCCATGAGATCTAATAAATAGCAAACAAACATACATATCTACATTACATCTTATCCTATTCGTCCATTTCAGCTATCATCTGAATAAAAACTGTAAGCATCGACTCCAAACTATAAGTTGGATTGTGACTTCTTGCAAACAAACAGGATCACAAAAACTCCATCGCCTCAACCTCCTTTACCACTTTACATGAATATATATATAATTGCAATATTCGCTTACCTGTTTATTAATTTTTTTGTCAATTTGAATTGTTTTTTTTCTCCCCTACACGTACTAAAAGACTAGATGACCTTTCACAAATTTTGCCCTATGGCAGGATATCTACGTAATCATAACGAATTCCCTAACTAATTTGCTATTAGTCATCATGAAAGTAGAGAGACTGTTTAATTTTAAAGCTTTGACCCGCAAAATATCTAGAGTATCCACTTGTTCCTGACCAACTTCTTATCGTATCTATTCGTCATTGCATTGTTCATTTTTGGTAAGTAACTGCGTGGTCATCTAGTTCCAATAAAATATCCATTGAAATTCTGTTGAATTACTGACCAGAAGATGAGATGAGATGACTATCATAAAATAAATAAAAGAAAACTCCATAGTTTTTTCTTTTAGCTTTTATAATTACCACACCTATTACAATAATAGGTGTCGGTTCAATGATTGAATGCCGGAAACCTACTAAACGGAAGATTGCAATTCGCAAATCTAATCATCCGCAAGCTGCTTAGTAATCATGCATGATATTCTGCAATTTTCCACATAACAATTGAGAATAAAAATAAGACGGAAATAAACGAAAGAAGGGAAACAGTTTATAGCTTGAGAATATTTTTTTACGCTGGCTTACCACTGTGCTGACACAAGTTTCAGTTGTGCAATTTTTAAATTATATATATCGTCATAATCAACATTTCAACAACATGGCTAATAATCATTATGTTTTAGATGATGATAGTAGTGACTTGGAGTTTGGATTGGTTTTTGGAAAAATATAATACAAAATGAAGACGTCTTGATAAAAAACCAGCAGTAATGATAACATTCCTGTGTACTACATCCGGTGAGATTGTGAGATTATAAGCAATTATTGGTCAAGTTCATCAAGTTCATTGCGGAAGTGTGAGGATTTTGAAGGTGAGATTTATTGACTTGAATTGGCGCTTGGTTGAAATGAAGAAAAAAAGTGGAAGGTGGGTTTGTTCACAAAAATACAAGACAATAAATTGATATACAGCATATACACTCATACAAGTATAAACGGTTCATCAAACTAACCAAACCACAACTATTCCCGGACACAGTTGAATGGATGATTTACTGAGAGGGTTAATGATAATAATGAGCAAAATGGCAAAAACAGACATTAATGGTGTCCAGAAAACAAGTACCTATTATATAGCATCCACCGCTGAAATTGAAACGTGACTCATTAGTATTGATAATTAAAGTATTACAAACATTTGAAAAAAAACTGTTATTTTTAAGGTCCCTTAAATATATCGTGTTACATTTTCAATTTCAAGTACAAATAGTTCCTAAAAGCAAACACGTACTTTAACTTGCCTACTTAACTGCGCATATATGTTAATCTTGTTATTTTCAAGTTGCATGTGAAATCCAGTCTGTGTACCTTGGCAGTAATAACAATCAGGAGTTGGAAAACCAGCAGGAGATTTTGTATAATTGTTTTAATGTTACAATTAAAAATTCTCATGGAGAATTTTTCTGGATACAAGTAAAATATCTTTGTTCTCATGAAAACAAACGGTTGAACTAGAAAGAGTCTTTACGTGAGAATGATATACAAAAGAATGCATGATGAACAGGCTTATTAGAGTAATCGTAATGTATCGTATGACAGCAGAGTAATATATCACGTAAAACAGTTTATCTTGTGAAGGTCAACAATAAAGCTTGCGTACAGTATAAAATAATGTAAAAAATGTAAGAGCTTACACCCTGTTTCAGAAATAAATCAATAGTAACAACAACATTAATTATAATATATAATTAACTCTAATTTTAAGCATGCTTGTAAACATTATCTCATGGGTAAACGGAGAGTTTATTAATTTTCAATAAAAAATATACTTAAGGTACTAATGAGCTTATCTTCACTAAAAAAACCTTTTGAGCACGAACATTATTTTAGCACAAAATTAAATGAGAACAAATCATATTTAAAGGTACGCATTTAAATTCTAAGTAGTTCTAATTGAACCCACATTAAAACATAATTATCATTAAACAAAACTAAGATGTGCATTAATAAAATGCATATCTGTAAGTTAAATGGCCACCTCCATGTGTTTGTATGATGGCAACGATAAGACATTGTATTTGGTGATATCTGCAAAACAATATACCCGACAAATTAAAAGGAAAGCAATTGGATTGTAAACCTGTTACTCTTACAGTTACAATACCTTTTTCTATAGTACTTAACGTGCACTTTAATATAATATTTTATACAATATTTAACGCTAGCAATAATACAGATCTGTATAAGCTCTGTAGGAAGATAGATAATTTGTAAAGGGGCTATATGTCCTTCAACGGAACAAGATTAGCATATTTGGCAGGGTTAACTAGTTCTCGCTGTCGATTCTCCCATCAAGTTAGTTCACGCTAGCGTTATATGCAGCTAGTAGACTATTTTCCCATTTTACCTATTTGGTTCGTGCTATCGAGTATCCAATCCACTACCACAAAACATTCATGAACTATGTAAAACGCAAGTAACTAAGAAAAAAATCATGACATGAAATGATCATCAGGAATCTAGTTACTGCAATTTTGCTATTCCTCGTGATGACTATAACTATAAGTTAACGTTGTTTATTCGTGTATCCTAATTCCAAATATTTGGTAGATATGTTCATATGTGTAATATGAGGATTTTTGTGATAAGCTTGTGACATACACAATTAATAGAAGAGCAGAGTAAAAAATATTGTGGCCAATCATACATACGTGTAATATTACACAGTTAGGATATTTCTGTCAAGTCTGCACTCATTTCTCAAAAAATGCCTATTTTTTAGTTACGCTTGTTATTTTTTCATTAATAATTAAGTGGTTCATCATCAAAAACCCGTGGACATTGTCCCTTTACAAGCATTGATTATTTTTTTGCAGAGAGATTGTTTTATTTTGCACTTTACATGCGTCATGCGTCATTGGTTTGGTTGCTTAATTGTATTCCAGATTATGTTAGAATTCTAGATGGTTTTTTGTTACTGTGAGGCGCTTCACTACCAAGCCAAACCACCCACTCATCATCATCGCAACTGAACTTCTCAGAAAACTGTTTTAAGTCATTTTAAAATTCAAAGCGGGTTTTTTATGAGAATCACATCGGCATGCGTTTTATTGAAAAAGTTGAATAATCTACTAAAAACCTGTTGTAATTTCAAAACATTTATAGCGTCACAAAATTTTTTACCCACGGTGGTACCAGTATGACTATGAGTTATGATGTATAAATGAGTCACTGACTGCTCTTTTCCTGGTCAGGTCAGATTATCATCAATTCCTGTGTATTTTTGAAGATAATTTTCAGAATTTTAGATAATACTGCAGTGCGTCTATTCTTTCTTGGAATGGAAGTTAAGTAAATTAATGGCATCTTTGGGGGTAAATGTACAAGCTTGTTTGTCATAATATTAAGTGTAATTTTTATCTGCTAAACTAATTCGACGCGACCGTGGGAGCACTGAGCACCATCTCGGAAGCACCACGACGACTTCTATTAACAACTTGATGAGTTGTCTGAAAGCCACATGTGGAAAAACTGCGGCAAAACATATTGTCTAAAATGTTTATATTGTCTATTTTTATTCGAACCCAAAAATTTCTTGTGTGACGTGTGTCATTGAAGTATTATGTTTACAGTGAGGACAATTAATTTAACTAATATGTTCTGAAGCCAAATTAAGTCAGCATTATTACAAAAAAAGTATCAAATTAGTTTGTAATCATGTTTCAGCCAACAGATACTCAAAGTAAGTTGTTTTTATTATTCATTAATACTAACTGGTAAATAATTGTTTATTAAAGTTACTTTAATATAAAAAAATATATTCTAACTATATCATCAACATGGTTATGCTTGTGTGAGCAATCATTGGTTGGTTTTTTAAGTCTGGTGATAATTAGACTTAATAATATTATGTTGAGGTACTTTGAATTGTTTAAATTCACAATCAGCTGAATGATTCAGCAGTTTTCACTGATTAATAATGTAATCAGAATTCAAGATTGTACTGTACATTAATTCTACTGAATTGGTGATGATCATGTTTTGATTATCAGTCGATTTTTTCTGACTTGTTTATTTTTATTGCTCCTACTGAGGAGGAATAGCAATTTTTAACATTTTTTTTGTATTTTTTAGAAATTGGAATTGGCCTGGTGGGGTTCGGAGGATTTTTCCTGTTCCTTGGTATCGTTTTACTTTTCGACAAAGGACTGTTGGCTATAGGGAATGTAAGATTTTAATATAATAAATAATATTGTTTTAAAAAAATATTTGTGGCTTTTGAACCTTTTAAGTTTGGTTTTAAAACTGATTTTATCGTGTTGCAATTTTAGATTCTTTTCTTGGCTGGTATTGCTTTTATCGTGGGACTAGACAGAACATGGAGGTTCTTCTTTCAGGCGAATAAAATCAAAGCAAGCTTATTCTTCTTTGGTGGCATAGCCGTTGTACTATTAGGCTGGCCTATAGTAGGGATGATTTTAGAGCTATATGGATTTTTCCAATTGTTCAGGGGATTTTTCCCATTTGTAATCGAATTTCTCCGAAGAATACCTGGACTGGGGATGATACTTAATTTGCCATTTATTAACAAGGTCAGTATATTTTATATGCCATTTGGGATTCGGGTAATTTGTTATTAAGTCAACTGCTTTTTCGCATTTTATTTGTATAGCTACTCGTGAAGTACTACGTAAAACTGCTTTTCTATAATGATGAATAATACTTGCTTTTTTGGGGGTTTCATTGCCATATAATGATTAATTCATATGATTTTTTCCAGTTTGTTGAAAAACTTGCAGGTGATACCAGAAGGTCCAACGTCTGATACTGATCCATTCCAGTAAACGAAGAAAACAAAATCACCTGAAAAGAATATATTATGTGCGTATCATAATGACGTCTGACCTTCGAATCTAACTATTTAATTTTCCAGAAAGAAAGCTATGTATGCATAATCATTGGATAATGAATAAATAATTAATTCTTACCTATTTATGTACAATCAACCATAATAATATGTTTATAAATACAAGTATTTTATTCTTTTAATCTGTATACAAATTCATTTTACACCCTCCGCCTTACTTACCTTTCATATTGGAGGTTTTACTTGAAACTGATCAGAGATAACGAATATAAGTATGTATGATGTATTTTTAACGCCGCATCGTAAACGTGTATTAATTACCTAATTTGATTTGAGGTAAACATTCCTTTCCATTTTCACAATCTAATTATAAAATATTGATTCATTATTTTCGGAAGATTTTCCCGTATTGTGTATATCGCGGCCAGTATTAATTTCAAAAGGTTAATCACTTTCTTTTTATTTTCGGTTTAGTACTACTAATTACGCCTGCATGGCCACCTCACATTTTTTTACCACATTATCATAATTAGTTATCGATATAAAAAGGAAACGGGAGAAAATAAGTTTAGTAGGTGGGCGTTTAGTAACAAAGGATAGAGTGTGGTAAAAGTTCATAAACCCAATATAACCGCACGCCTCCAACAACTGGATACTTGATTTATTGATTGCATTGTGAAACGTTTCCTACAACCATCTCCATATCATTAAAATGAACTATTTGAAACGGGAACAGAAGCGGTAGCAGGAGGGCTTGGAGTGGGATATGAAGATACGTTTACTTGAGGTGCAGCAACATGCGTACCGCACACAAGCGCACCAAGAGCCCACCACCACCATAACCGACATCAACAGCCACGTTACGTATCTATCTTCATGCTTTAACACACTTGTACGGAAAGGCTAGATATCAAGTTTTAGAAGAGTGATTTTTGTAATCTTTCGTTTCGTTTTAATAAAAAAGATCTTCCCTTTTTACATTTCATATCCAACACTGGCCAGATCCGCTTGTGCTTGCAGTTCATCAGCATACTCCATGGGTACTAGCTCGTCCGCTTTTCAGTCTCTCATTTTCACTGGCTTTTCACTGTAACGAAACGAAATTCATTCGATTACGCTTTCTGTGTATTTTTATAATTTATCGATAGACTTTACCAAATACTTTGAATTTTTTATGAATAAAAGATCTGGTTGGAATCTGATTCAGTTCAGTGAAAGTTGTTGAATTTACGGCTTAATCACCGAAAAATTATAACAATTAAAAGGAAGGGAGTGAGCAGAAATTAATGAAAAATACAGAGTAAATCAAAACTTCGTGAATGGGGTCATCAGCAAGTAGCATCATTTCCTTAAGCGTTGATGAGACTGCATTGGGGCAACTTGAGATTTCTCTTTGTTACATCATAAGAGCATTAGTTACAGTGAGCTTTCCGTCCACTCAGAATTTTTCATTGTTTTAACTGATTATATAAAATATGCAGTGATGGTTTGTCCAGCATTTCAGTTATATTTCAGTGTAATTTAACCGAAACGCCTTTCTGTTTGTAGGGGAATCGTCTCAAGTGTGCAAGTGTTTGTAATTTTAGTGAATTGCAATGTGTGTCAGCGTAGCAATTTTCTTTGTGCTTGTCTCGTCTTGTAGCATTTTTGCACAACCATCCTCGTCTGAAGATGGAATCGATTCAACTACGCATTACTTTAATTCAGGTAATTCAAAATTCTTAAATTGCATGAAAACAAGTAACAAAATCTGTCTACATATCTGTACAATTTTTTTGAGCTTTCTGTATGCTTTCAATGGGAATAATATATGGTTGTTGAAGGTCCTGAAAGAAGAAAGTCATCAAATTAAAAAAATATTGACGAAAGTATCACTTTTGATCTTTATTTTGACATTTTCCCTTTTTACAAGAATTTTGCAGAACACTTGTCATAAAACCATATTATTTTATGCACTTTAATTTTGATAAGTTTGAACGAGGTCTTGATTGTCAGATTTTCACTGGCACTATATTCGAATTTTGGACGGTAAACAGGAACACAATAAATGATTTTTTCTTTTCGTTGGGTAGAAATAAGTACAAATCTTTCACTACATCGACGTTGCATTCTATGTAGGTATCTGTATTCTGTACATACATAGATTCATGTTTACTAAAAGAACATACTATAGTCCTGATAATAGTAATGAAATGTAATGAAATTTCTATGAAATATTGAATTGAGAATCATTAGAATTTTTAACATCTTGTGTCCAATATGTAATTGGATGGCGGTTGTAATGGAGAATCGGGTGATGATGGATGAATTGTTATTTATACGTCGCGGTTGGAATCGTGTCATTTTTATTCGTCTCTGATTTACTTATTCCGTCTTTCCGGGAGGCATGTTGTTGCACGTAATTTCGGTGTGGTAATAAGAAGGGTAAAAATGTGTTCCTTCACTGTAGTCACTCCATCAACAGTAACTATCAGTAAACAATAATCGAAATAATGACAAGGAGAGAGCAAAAGAAAAACTTTCATAGAACATTCGTGGTGGTACGTGATAAAGGGAATCTCAATGGAATATTTATGAGAATGAAAAGTGGGGTTGCGTGGTTTGTGCGTACCAAAAGATGCGTACACAACAGGCAGGCTGCCGCCGATGAGAATGATGAATTGTTGTTGGACCGGCAGTGTGATGAAATCAATCAGTGAGTGAATGAATGATTTAGAGGGAGAAAATCTATTTACTTTCATTTTGGACACATATCAAAAACTCATTGTCATTCTTAATATAGTTATGTGGTATGTTCCCCGTTTCTTTTGCTCTCTCCACGGTATTCGTGCGGCTTTTATTTGTTTAAATGAGATTTTTTCTTCTTCGATCCTAGCAGCAGCAGGAAAAATAGATGAACATGTTTCACTATTGCAGCAGGTTAGGGATGATAGATTAAGTTATCTTAGTTATTTTAACGGTACAGTTCAATTTAAATTGTCATTTCAATTACCAAACATGTGATTTTACCCGAGATCAAGTTGGGAACTGAATTATTGCTATGTATATTTTAAATTGCTTGCAACCTGGCAACAATATACATATTGGTAGAACGGTTTGGATAAAATTGATGGTAGAAGAAATAATTTTAGAATCCAATCGGAACCATTAAAATTGCCACCTCTCTGCTATTCTACTAGTTAATACATCCATCCATGATCCGCTACTGATCTTGATCTCTCTACGGATTTCTATACCGCTTAGAGTGCAAGGTTACATGTTTTCATGTTTAGTTTAGATTGAAATCAACGATTAGATAAAACTTGTTCATGAAATGAAATTCTTCTCGTCTGCTGGTGCGTAATATTCGTATTTGTATGAAAATGCGTCTACCACAACACAACAGTATTTTGAAATAGGAAACGTTATCTACTACAAAGTGTGTGGAAATGCATTGAAAAAGGAAAGCATATCAACGGCAGTAATAGTAATACTTGCTGTATGTAGTGTATTTCAATTAAGATAAATATCATCTTAAGTACAATGTTCTAACGTACTTTACTGAATATGATTTCATAATAACAGCATAATCTACAAATGTATACAAAAGCCGCGACTTTAAATGAGTTTTACGGTCTGTAGAACATTCAACCATTATAATAATATAATAATCATCCTAAAAGAACAAACCTGGCTTTTGTCAGAATCAAAAATTGTGATTGTGGTACCCCACAGGTTACTTTGGTGTGCTGTATGTGCTTTCTAATAAGAGTTGCTTGCTGCATCAATTAAGGGTACAATTATTATTAGAAAAAAATTCATAGGTCTAAAAACAATACCATAACTTTATATTTACATCAAATCTCTCCACACTTTCGAAATTCATCTCAAATCTCAGCTACTATACATTATAGCGACGAAAAATACTGGAGTATGAACATAATATTCTTGGATCGTAACAAATGAATTCGTCATGAATGACTCATGATGAAGGCTCACCGGCCGGGCCGGCCGATGATTTTATTTTTCAGCTCGTGGCCACTTCATATTCATTTATTTCTCTGTGTCTGCGTACGGAGGGCCTAATGCTACATAAATGTTTCATGGATATCATATATAAAGTGGCGCATAAATGCATATATTTTGGTTTCATTTGTTCAACAAGCAGGTTAGATTTTTTAATTGAATGGATCATTCGTACGATTATGATAATATGTTTTTATGGGCACAATTATAGAATCACTCAAGAGATTTCTGATACAGTGTACCAGTTTACCCTTTTCCTTTTACATCTTTACCCATCTTAATGTGATGTTTTGTTACTAATTAACTCAATCGTCCTTTATTTTTTACCTGTCCTCCAGCAAAAATTTCAATTCTGTAAAAATGCGTAAATTGAACTAGACTTTTTCTCATTTCCAAACCATGTGCTTCTCGATTATACATCCAAGCAAGAAGCAAGCTCAATAGAGAAGTCAAATATGGATCTCAATCTCAGTCAGGTTTGTTATTAATACAGAAAAAATACATTTCTCCAACACCGCCGAGCTATCACAGCTATATCGTGATTAGTACCTTGAATGAAGTTTGAGTTGGTTATTGCACGAGTCGCATATTTATAAAATAAAAGTAACTTAAATAAGATCACAGTAAAACTGCATACCTGACAGTTGAAGAACACACGACAGTGCACATTTTAAATAAGAAGTTAATACATAAGAAAAATTTCATTTTGAAACATGTGCCCGGACCAGACAAGAGTGATGTTGTAATATAAAACAAACTCGCTTTGATCTGTCTTAACATTCTGACGATGCGGTAGTGGTGGTGGCGTACTTGTTATAATAATACGACAACGTTGGTGATAAAATTCAGGTATATGCATCAAAATCAAAATGATTTCTATTCTAGTTTTTCGCTCAGGTATGCTATTAATGCATACATATAAATAAAATTGTATAAGTATACACGGTCTATTTCTATAAGATTCTCATCGTCGACTGAGCCATGGAAAATGAGTTGAATTTGGTCCTGCAAGTATTGTTGCCCCTTTTTCTATTTATTTCATTCCAAATATGGATCGCCGCTCTTGCTCCGGATTTGGAAAAAGCTTACGGACCAGGCAAGCTTGCACGATTATAAATATTATAAGAAAGAAGGTGAGTGGTTTACGTTTGTTGGTGATGATGAACCAACATCTTTTCATGTATAAACTTTTCTTCAACTTGATTTTAACGTAGCCACAATTTCTCCACGAACTATATACATTCAAGCGGGTAGGTTCAATATCTCTTTCTCTCCTGTGAACTGGTCAGAAGTTGAGCCAAGTTTCTTGAAAACTTTACAAAAAAAACGCCAAATACATTGCAATAACAATAATATCTTGATATTATTGTCGCGACGCGTCTCCATACTACGCTCATTTAGTAAAAAAACGGTTTCTCTTCGTCCACATATTCTTCATCATCTTGCCAACAATAAAAATGCAATGCTTATTGGGTCTACACTGCTTGAATATATATGATCTAACTTATGCATATCTTTATATATATTTCCATTGTGTGTAAATCTTTTCACTCGGTCACATTAAAGTAGGACGTTCAAAATTTGCGTAATCGAAGTACACAATTTGTTTTCATAATAGCTAGTTCATAATAGTGCATAAAAGACAATTCTTAAGTATTTTGAAATAACAAGAGTCTACTATACTCTATGTAGTTGAAACAGAAAGTTAACCCACTACATTTTAACTTCATTGTTTCCTTCCAACAAATCATTTTACAACATACAAAAATCAAGACAAAATTATACTTGCAAAATTAATACAATTATAAAAGCCACTTATAATTCGAAAAAATGCCTTATATAACCCTTATGTTCACAAAGGGTCATCAACTAGTTATTGTAATATTTTTATCTCGCATTTGGCGGCGCTCACACGCTGCCAGTCCATTGTCAGTAAGCACATTTAAGCTAGAGGAAAGAAATGTTTGCAGCAATGTAAACAAGTGAATGCAAGTTTCAAAAGTTATTATATGCATATTTCAGCACTCTACTCTATTCATTTTATTACCATGGCGACAATGTCCAAAGGGAAGTTTTTCTTATCACAAGCAGTCATCTAATCACAGCAAAAGACCACCGAAAAGGTCTTCATTGAAAACTCACCTGCATCAGTGGTAACATCCATACTACGTTCCGAGATTTTAATTATCTACAAATTTACAAAGCAAAACATCTTGGCAGTAGTCAAAACGATTATGTTGGAGGCTAGTGTTATAACTGTTAGCTTTGGCTAAAGTTAATTGACTCACTGGGATGGTGTAATAAAAGGATATCATTATTTTTTCACTGCCTTTTTATTTGAAAATCTAAAATGTCCCAAAAGGCCAGAAAACACTTATGACACATTGTATATCGTTGAGTACAGCAAATGAATATCAGTTAAGAAAGTTTGACAAGATTATTTTTAGTGAGTAAAATCGGTGTTTTGTTGAAATCTCGTGTTCAAAATGTAAAATATTTGTGTAACACACAAAACTAATTTTAGCGCAAATATTCTACGTTGTAAATGTTTCTATACTAACTCAAAAGAGAAGAAAACACAATTTAATAAAATGCAATTATTTTTCCTTTTCAGAGAGCTTCTAACAAACATTTCTTTGTCGTTTTTTCTTAGGCAATGATTTTCGTTCCCAATTTATTCTTTGCTTGTTATAGCTGGAGCATCTTGTAACGCCATTTTTATAGTATCATAAAATTATGATCAATGAGCAACATTGCCAATATTATTACCGTCATGAACTTGATTATGATGATCACTTCCTTTTTTCTTGCCGGAGCACGTACTATTTTGCTAAAGACTTGTCACATAAAAACATTAAATAGATTTTATTTTACGACTCCTTTAATCTTGTTGATTTTCTTTCCCATTTTGCACTGTACCGTTTCATCGAAGATAAATGAATATTAAAGATATTTTTAAAATGGTAAAGAGCACTTGTAATTGCACTGCACTAGAAAAAAATGCAAAGCATCAAAGGAAAAAAAACATCAGTCAGAAATTAAAACTGAAAAGTACTTTTATTGCATATCTACAAGTTCATGGAAAACGGTGGACCGTTTTTCTCTTTCATTCCAGGTTGTCTTGTCAGACCAAAAACACTTATCCATAAAATATACCTCAACGTTGAAATGTTCGCGAGAAAAAAAATCTGTGTTGAGTCAGTAATCATTAGCACTTCAAATGCTGCTGCTCACCGTACGCAGTAAAATATTATAGATTGTAGCAGCAGTAGTTAGTAGTTATCGAATAAATACTAGGCCTGGAAACCTGTAAAACAAAGTACCAGTTAAAATTGAAAGAATTATGAAGTTAGGATGCAAAATATATTTTTTACTGCTTGAGCATCATAAAGCAAAATGCACCAACAGAAGGACATACAGACTTTTCCCCCAGCGTATCTTTATTGTAGTGTTTTAGCAAGTACGAATAACGTGTCACTTAATAAATGGAACTGTTGTTATAGTTGCACTGACGGTTGTGTTTTGCGTTTCAAGATGCGATGAAACGTGCAGTGGTGCAACTTGCATCCGTGTAAAAATGCAACATGAACCCTTGGCGTCGGTGGCGATGACTGGCAGCGTTTAGTATTGACACATGCTCCTCGCGTGTGTGCTCCTGTGTTATTGGACTCACGCATCTTCGTTTGGGATCATCATTAAGCAATATTTCACACTGTGTTTTGACATACTACCCAGTCTTTACTGATTTGTTCTCGATGATGGCAACGGTGAGCATGGTAGTGGCATTTACAAATATTCAACTTCTTTTTCCTTACAAAGCAATTATTGCATACTGTATTTGGAAAATTTAAGAATTTGAAGGATTTACTTAAATTTGAGATTGACTTTTTTGTTGCCAAAAAATTCGCTCGTTTTGCGGATAAAAATGTGGCTGATGAAACTTGTTCAATTTGTTTTCTTATCGTTAATCCTTTAATTTATTGTGTTCCATGGTATGTAAGTATATATATGCAATTTTATGTAATGATTTTCATTCCCTTATGACTTCATAGGCTAAAACTCAATTTAAAATCAGAAAAGGATTTCGATTTACAAAAATTAGATCAAATTAACTTTCAGATAGTTTTTAAAGAATTTTTTTTTCATAAATTGGGAAAATTTTCTCTTGTATAAAAAACTTAATGCATATTTTATAAATAATGCTACGAGTACTACAGCGACCTCGACTGCAAGCAGTAGTTGTTTAACAATGAATAAATTGACATGTGATTGATAATCTGATACAACTACCCACTCATCTGTGTACCCATTTTAAATCATACGACATATTTCCAGGCGCTGACAAAATACTTGGGATTTTTGTATGGAGTGTGTAAATAAATGATGGTCACTGCCTGGTCATAGAAGTTGCAATTTATTATTATTTAATTCTCGTATCCTGCGGTTGGAAATCACAAAACGACAACCGAAAAAGTATAGTATGAATGCTATACCATAATACAATCATAAAATATTAGTAACCTCTGAATTCTGGATCATCATTGCTCGTTAAACCGATTCAAATGTGAAATCGAGACACAAAACATGGATTTTGACACGACACGAAACATGGAATGCCATCAAGATCAAGTCAAGCCTCTCGTTGTTCTACCAGTAGTAACATAACCTCAAACAAAACTTGTTACCAGAGTATTCCGAATTTATAAATGAATCAGTTATAATTATTATAAGGAATACAGTTTTATGAATATAAAATGCATTGAAACATATCTACACAAATATTAAAAAGTCTAATAAGATATTTATTTTGTTCATTGAAGCTGCTGCATATTTCTGCATTTAATGCAGTTAGCTAGCTACTGCCACTAACA
Source organism: Entomobrya cf. arborea Gr-Col-00668 (assembly GCA_034699025.1). Taxonomy (NCBI): domain Eukaryota; kingdom Metazoa; phylum Arthropoda; class Collembola; order Entomobryomorpha; family Entomobryidae; genus Entomobrya; species Entomobrya cf. arborea Gr-Col-00668. The sequence continues at coordinate 15,676 of JAQIWN010000340.1, forward strand.
CTATTACAAAAACTGTATCAGTTCAAATGTGAACACGAGTCATTGCAACTATCAAAAAATTTGAATATACAATACTACACAAATTCCAAGCGACTATTCTTATAACGTTCACATCAGAATCATCATCATGACAATGATCTTGGGCGTTTTTGATATTACTTTCCCATTTTGATTGGCATCAACCAAGTTCTGTTTGATGACTCGATCTCGCAGATTCTTTTCCTGGAAATGATGATTATGAATTATAACAATAGTGTATGCATACAGATTCACATTCAATTCACAATTGTACTAAATTGTGATCGGTTCCATATCCGTCACGACAAAGTGTAAAGTGGATAATCATGATTCATGTTCACTTGAAAAATTGAAATTGGTATTACCCATTCATTCAAATAAACTAAAAACACACTTTTCATTTTCATTGTTGATTTGTTTGGTGTGGCCATTTGGTCTCCTATTTACAAATATTTCACGCATTCTCCTTTCTCGAGAGCCCTTGTTAAGTCATTGACGGTCTATAGTCTATAGGTAATACGTTGTTCTTATTTTTTAAAATCAAAAGCGTAAACCCCCAATTCGTTTCTATGCCATAAACAAGTACAATAAACCTCATGTTTGGCCCAGGATTCAGTCACGATAAAAAATATCTTATAAAATGAAGGAATGTCTGATTATTCACCTCTTTTATTTCATATGGGCTTATGCAACTAAAAAGTTATGTAAAATCTAAAACAAGGATGCATTTTATCAATTACGCCGTTAGTTCGGGTCGTAATCAAATGTACTCCTGTAGCATATCAGTGCGTAGTGCACATCTTTTTATACTTATTAAATGTATACCATATCCATATAACCCTGTTAATTTGATGTCTGCATATATTCTAATTGTATTAGACTTGAAGGTGATTACAATTTTTGGCATGTTTTCTGCTGACTTTTCCTACTTTTGCTCACTTCGCTTCACCAAGAAACGGAAGCAAAAAGAAGACAAGCTTTCACAAAAAATATGAAAATTGCCATAGTGCATGTTATGTGATGTACGTCTGCGACCCAGAGCAAATAAAAACGTTGGAGGATGATACAAGCTACATAAGTTGTTGCACCAAATAATGTTGTTTTTTTCTCTTGTACATCAGACTTTACATCACACTTGGTTGCAACAAAATGTTTCACAAGAGTAACAATATCAAGTTGCTTGCCTTTTAAACTCAATGAAAAGTTATCATGAGTTTGATAAATAAGGTGTACAAGAGAGAAAAGAGCTTTAATGGTAAAGAGTTGAGTTACCACAACCATATCGTTGCTACCACCACTCTTTCTGCCTGTCTAGAGGTGTTACAGAATGATAGATCTAAAAGAAATCATGAAAATCTAAAAAGTGTGCATCACCACGTTCAAGATCACGGGAAAGAGCTTTCTTATGACAGTGTGATCTTTAATGCGCAATATGTGTACGTAGTGTAAAAAAATCTAATGCCGTTTTGTTACATAATGAACTTTTCACACCACAACCGTTCTTTCCCAAAAAAAAGTATTCTATGACTTGACTTGAGTCTGTCACAAAAAGCTACTGTCACGCACAAACTTGTGTTGTTGGAGGATTATGTGTTTCATTTGGTTTTACATACACACACCAGCCAAAATGCATCATCATGCAACGACAACAATAATAATGACAATGACAACCGCGGCAACAGCTTTTGCAGATGCAGATATGGGAGAGTTCAGCACATCTCTAGAGGCACGACGCGACGTAACGCAATTTTTCTGCTATTCCATGCGACAACCATTTATAAGACTTAAATGCATTCTGTCGTTATAATGTGTACTATACAATTAGGTATTAGTTCTATTACAAGTTCAGATTAATAATATGAACTTGAATCATTGCATGTGTAAAAGTTTTTTTTCGAAGCCTATTTTGTAGTTTTTCATCATGTAGCATGTTTTTATATTCATACCAAAAATAACATGAAATGTAGAAACATGATGATTTTTCCCGGAAAATGAAAAGTTACTTTTTGTAGGAGTCTTCGTCACACCCACAAACACACATACTTTGTTTTTGGTTAAATCTCGGAGAAAAAAAAGTTTGTAGATTGGATACGGAGAGTACACCGTCACCCTTAAGACACTCCGTTTACGTCATGTCACTATATTTCAAGGATAAAAAATAATTCAAATTTAAACCGAACAGTAGATCTGCCAAAGAAAGTGAGAGTATTAACTTCTCTGCGATTACTTTTCTTTACGTACATTTTAGTAGTTTGGATCAACTTATCAAGTTGGATTAACAAAAATCATGGTAATATTTATTTTTGTTGACAAAAATATCATCCGACAAAATCAGTACAACATACGTACCGTAACTGTACTTGCTTTCTAATATATTTGGGACCATACACATACAAACATATTTCTTTTATATGAGCGTGTATAGAAATATTTTTCCAAACGCTTTAGTAAGCAGCGTAGAAATCGTCTTGTTACAATTTCCAGTGTCAAAATAACGTTTTTCATGATTTCTACGATGAGCATCATTCATGTACCAAACATTTCACTTTATTTTTGACAAGGCGGCTGAACGAAAGAAATGAAGAAACATATTTTTTATTCGTATATTTTTACTGAAAAGGTAAACGACTGATGATAAGTCATCATGCATATGCAAATGGAAGGGGATAACTGTACATTCTAAAATGCATCCTACGTCACCGAGACATTAGCCTTAAAATAATATGCCGTCTGCCAGGTCAGGAAAGAAAGAAAATGCCTTTCTCCAGCTGAAAACTTTACAGCACAAGCCTCTAGCTTCCTCTAGGAGTCAAGGCAAATTCTTTGTTAATTTTAAAAGACTTTTCATCTTACCCCAAAATATGATTTAATTAATTTATCAGTAATTTCTCGATTGCTATTTCGTTTTGATACACAATAATACAATATTATTTGACATGGTTACAAAATGGGTTCCTTGTTTGTATGTGTAAATGGTTTAGTTTAAATATAACAACTGATAAATTAACTACGTTCGTTGCATGGCAGTATGGTTTATGTACCATGAAGAATCGTATTCGTCCTTAAACATTTATATTGTACAAACCTTTACATGAGTATGAATGCTTAAACCGTACAAGAATTATTAGAAAACACATGTAACTATTTGTTCACTTTTTTATTTCGTTCTACTGACTTGTGACTATTTCAAGTCACCTTTCTTATTCATTCCAACACCATCTCATCATCTTTATCTCATATTATCCTAACGATCTAATCGAAACAAACAGGGTCATGTCTTTTCTAAAGTGGCATGGACACAAAACACACAAACAAGCCACAACTTGACATTTATGACAGACACTAAGGTCTTGGTGCCCTACCAAGGGTTCACCTGCTGCGTAACTTTTGTTGTCTATCGTTAAAAGGAAATATACCAACTTTGAAAAAAGATGATCATCAGCTCCTTCATCCCGCGGCAGTAATATTACATTTTTATTATTTGCGTGGTAATAATACTAGATATTTATTTTGCTTTAAAGAAAATGTGTTCTTTTCAAAGATAAGCATATTTCAAATAAAGTGCATCGAGTTTAGGATCTAAATAAATTTTCTCAGAATAATATTCATGAATACGATACACAAAGTTGCAGAAGAAGGTATGTGGAAGTGGTGTAAACAAATCCCTATCAGTTATTGTTATTTTTATATTCTTAACGTGTTTTAAAATTTATAAACGTGTTAATAAATACAACATGTTGTGATATTTTTGGTTTATTATTTTGATGTACGACGATAGATGATGACGATGTAATAATACAAAATATTCATATGTGTGGAATGGGTATACAGGTATACTTTTTTATAGTTTAGTTTGTTTAGATGCTATTAAAGGAATTCTATGGAACACCTTTCACATTTATTTCAACTCCAAGAGGATTTATCGTGTGATTTTATTTGTTCTCTTTTAAGCGTCATCGGAAACTAAAAAAACTAGTTGCTATTACTACTCATGAGTAAATACAGACACACTTTTTAAAAAAGCAAGTGGTCGTCGACGAAATACTTACAAAAATGCGCACAACTTTTGTTCACGAGACAAATTTACGATTTGTCAAGATCCACTGTTCAACTGGACTAGATTTAGAGGGTTTTTACGACCCAATTAACCTGGTTACTTTGTTTAAGACATGGTAGCCCACCCTGGACCATGTTATATATGTTTTAACAAAAAAGGTAAGTCAAAAGAAGAATGAAGAAAACGAAACTTCAATGCTTACAAATACAAGGAAAATTGTGAATAGATAATCAAAACCAAAAGGGACAAATAGTAAAATGGATATACGTATTTTGTTTACCCAAAATTACTTAGACTTTAAAATTAGTTGTTTTTCTTGTTATCGAAATCGATTACACCAAATGCCAATTGGTTTAGATTTAAAAGGAATGCAATGAGCACTGGTTAAATTTCCAACTGTTAAATCTGTTCGTTAACTAACTGCATTTAAAGTAGACTTTTTACCTTTCCAGGAGTTTCAGCTTTAAAATTAAAGAGAATCTAATGCTCATGAAGGAATTTCTTTGTTGCACTATCAATTTTGATTTCTGTCTTGTTTCCTTAATTAGGTTGTAGTATTTTTCTTCTTTCGTCTTTCTCTCTTAATGATGCAGTAATGTCATGAATGCGAATTGCAAACTTGATACCTTCTACATATTCTATGTCTCTTCATCATGAAACACCTTGCTCCCACACACTCACACGCATAATATGTTATGTCCTTAAAACCTATTTCTCTTTCTTATAATCTGTTCGCGTAAAAGAAGTCAGTAGGGTGTCCGTTTCTTTCATCCATCCACGCAGTGGTTTTTTCCACGCAATGTGATTCCAGGGCACCACTTCATTATCTGTGCACCGTTGTGCGATTTATAAACTCCACTGGAGAACCTCATATATGCCCATTTTGGCAATCTAATAGACTGTAAAACGTATTTAGAATGGGACGAATGTGAGTATCTGCCGTCGTGGAAGGTGCTTATGTGAGAGGTGGACTAATACGTGAGTTTTCAACATTTTAGACCTCGCTTTCTGTTTTGAGAACGACTCGTAGCGTAGTTCTCTTCTCGGAGTATTTTTCAATGAGAATTTAGTCATTTAGAGTTTTGTCTTTTGCAAGCAAATGCGTTGCGTATGCGTTTCTGAATGTATATAATTTCGTGTATACGATTAGCAGTTTGATGAAAGTTATAGGGTATTTTTTTCTACATTCCCGTTATATAGCAACCACATTATTCACTCTTGCTTCATGAAATTAAAGTGTTTATCCTACTCTTCTTTTGTTCTTGCTGGAATATTTGTTATTATTATGACTATGAAGGCGTCACAATCCACATTCATGTTTTCACTGTTACGTACGTTTTTACCAATTATGTCCGTAAAGTTATTGCGGATGAGAATGAAATATGAAAAGTGTCATATTTGGAAGTGGACTGTGCCCATACACGTTTTTTTCGCCAAGTGAATGAAAGTAAGAAGTTTTTCATAAAATCTAATGTCTTGTCGTGTATTATACATACTGTATCTTCTGCGTAATGTGTAATATGAATTCAAAAGAGTCGTTGTCATGTGTTTTGTTATTTGTCAGTTTTCTTGATGATATATAAGCATAATCGCATTATTACAAGCAAAAAAGAAAGGAGGGAGTCTATTATACGAGTGTATTTTGCCGGAAAACTTGAGCGAGAGAGAGCAACACTTCTTTTGCTTTTTTGTATTATCCATCATCATCATTTGCTAGGCTATACAATTACTATTTATATTACTTTTTATGTACGTATAAAGTAATATTATATGTTGCAAAATTTAATATATTAATAGTGAAATTACTTTGTTCAATTAGTTCCTTGGAGGAGATTTTGCTAAATAGGGAAAAATTAGATATTGCAATTTTTTGGGAAAACAATTAATCATTACCTTGTTTTCGTCGGGAAGACCCACCCGATATTCCAAAACTGCCAGGATATTTACCCAGGAGGATAAATTGGGTACAACTTGAAGTTTTTCAACAGGTGGTTTTATAGATATGAACATTTTAATTGCTGTTTTATGCAAATAAAATATATAAAATGTGTAACGGTTGTTCTCGATCAACTCTTCCCAGAGGGTCGACACATCCACATGTTTTACGTTCTTTGACAAATATACAAATTTCCGTCATCTTTCAATTTTTTATTACAACACTAAAATTCAGAGGAGTTCACAAGCTAAACATGTGCATTCATAGATATATATTTTTTTAACATCATATTATAAACGAAACTTTTATAACCGATGAAAATATAACGAAATATTGTGGTATGCGTACATGCCAGATTTTTTCTCTGAGTTAGTCGTATTGTCATTTTTTCCTTCCTTTTCCTATCTCTAACCATCTGAAACCATCACAAGTTCATCGGATTGCCCAAGCAATTATATTATGTGTGCATGCCAACCGCAACCTAAATGTAGAGATATTTTTTCGTGGGCTTAATGCTGTTTTAGCTGAAGGATGCGTAAGTGACACATGACGAGGTTTTGACATTCACCTACCAAATTTGGAATAAGGCCATGTGAGGGGTCTCTCTTTCAAACGGAAAAGAAACCATACAGTGCAATATAAAAAAACGTACAGAGAGCGCGACACCGTGTGTGAGCGTATAAGGGATATAAGTAACTATTTAAAGACCATCTTCTTGTTAGCCTGTAAAACTGTATCGTTTACATGGGTTTAAAGACGAAGATAACAGTACTGGCTAAAGCGAAATAATATATATTTTCAACATATCAGGAGCAACAATGGCAGTGAAACGATTGACCTAGCAGCCGTTTTTTTACCATGTCGTCTGCTTTCCAGTTGACATCTCTCTTTATTTTCAGCGTAGGTTCACAGGGACGATCTGTACAACACCCCTTCTTTTTTACATCTACTTTGTTTGATTGCATATTTATCAAATGGTCAAACTAAATTGTTACAGCTTTCCGACTGTGAAAAGTGTTTTTAAACTGTACATAAAAGAGTTGAAATGTTTTTTGACTTGAGTCTATTCGATCACATATTTTAACCGTCATTTTTATAGTTACGGAAATGTGTTTCTGAATTAATCACGTTTTTAATCATGGTATGATGGCACGAAGGTGGATCTCATAAACCCACTTTTTATTGTTGTGTGATGACAAATAAAAAAGAAACGAAATTCATTCTCTGCAAGGAAATGAAATAGCATTGCAAAATTGATAGTGGACAGATTAAGTTTATTTAAACTTTTGTACTGTTTTTGGTTAGTTATATGTTTGCAGAAGCCACAACTTTCATGGATCGAGTGGAAATGAAACACGGCGTATTGCATTGCATTGACGAACATATGCATAAGGATCCGAAACCAAAGTGATATGTGGTAGAACCAGATCCATCTAATTTGAAAATTAAATGTAATCTTTCCTTTTTTGTCGTATTGTATGGGAAGAAGGAAAAAACATACGAAATCAGCAGAAGCTACAATGTAGAAAGCAGCTTGACTGAGAGTGAAGATGATTTTTTATGTGAAAAATAAGCTTGTTTGTTCATGTTATACTTTTGATGAACATAACTCCTTTGCAATGTGAGTAGTACACACATGTGCTTGTACAGAGTACCCTATTCACTATACAGTTATGCATATAATTTGATTAGAATGATATTACTTTAAAAATATGAGTATAAACATAAACTTGTTTCTATTTTTTTGGGGATTCGTTGCCGTATTTTGTAAGAAGGATGTTCAAGTTAACATTCTTTAAGTAATCCAAATGTTGCTATTATCTAAGAAGAAGTACTGATGTTAGGAACATTACTACTGTTTATGAGAAATGAGTAAATATCATCATCCTGATTATGATTTCCCTTTTAGATTTCCAGCTATGTGTGTCATAAAAATGTCAATGATTGCTACTTTTCATTCTCATTTTACCTTATAATATTACTTACACTCTTTTAGAACATGTTTCGCAATACATTTCCGATTCGCAGCGGTGGCGGCGGTGAGTCAGCGACAGAGTGAAATGAGATAAATAAGAGAAAGATGCTTGCATGCTTGTTCAAACATACTTTATATAGACGCACTTTTTCTCTTTTAAAAACCTATATTGTATCAGTACCAAAATTTAGGAAACAACCTTATTATTTATTTAATTGGAAGTGACAGGACATGACTTAAGAAATATGGAAGTCATACTGTGCATCTTTGAGGTTGGAAATATTCTTAGTTTTTGCTAATAACGAAAGAATTGTTCAGCGGAAGACGTTTGCCCGTGTAAGTAAACCAAATGTAGCTATGTACCAATTAAAAATATTTAAATAGCTATGGCTTTTAACCAAAATTAGATGAGAATTAACTTTTGATGAAGATCGGTAATTCTTTGAAATTTCTTGACCTACTCAAAAATGAATATCTGAAATTATAATTAGATAATGATGAAACTAAGCTATAAATTTTAGGCAAAATGTAACAGATTTCATAGACTGACGAATACATTCTCCATAATACGTACAGAAATAAAATCGCGTTTTTCACTGGAACTTCGCCAGCAACGCAACGTCTAGTCATATGATACTTTAAAGTTTATATTTTTTTAACTTAACACAAACACACACGTGAGATTCTGAAACAAATGTTTATGCCAATAAATGTAAAATAAAATAAACGCATAATATCACGAAATATAAACGTCAAACTCACAGAACATTACTGAATGAAGTAAAAAAAATGCTAGCGAACTAAATCATGTTGCACATTACCCCAACACATAAAAGAGGAAATGCTAATTGTAAATTCAGAATGAAGCAAATAGCGATTATGCCTATATTAGGAGAGTAATTGTGACTCTAAAACCCATCATTAAATGCATAGGTGTAGGTTAGAAACTTATCATTTCCAAAATAGCATTATATAATAGAGCTGATTGCTGTAAATTGAATTTTGAAAAGGGGTGTGCGATCAGCAGTCGTCCTGCATTGTGTTTGCCTTTTGCATTGAAGATTCACAGTAATTCATCAAATTGTGCATCCAGAAAAAAATTGTATAGTGTTGACATGTCTGCTACTACTAAACTGTTAATAAAAACGTTTTCACTTTTTATTACACACACGCACAATAATGCAGTATATCCACTAGTTCAAGTAAACTATGTACGTGTTGATGGTGATTAATCTTAAGATTCATTGCATATGCCACTACACGGATGACATGTCACTCGTCAAGATTTCCTTCAAAGATTAAAAAGAGAAATATTATTGTTGTAACGCTACTCTCTTTATAAAGAAAATTGTACATAGAAAGGTGCATCTGGTTGCCTCCAAAAAGCAAGTACGTTTTAAAGTCATAAGTAAAATTTGAAGTATGTAATTCTATGAAAGTAAAAGTTTATTCACTGGATGCATTCATTTCATTGTGTGCAGTTGTGAAAACATTTTTATGTGCAGTACATAAATTAAAATATGCACTTTAATTTATTGTACGAATAATAAAAATGAAAACATTCGCTTAGAATTCTTACAATGATTGTTTGATCATACATGCACCCACGAGATCATCACCTTGTATTTAAAATAATGTTATTTACATCTGCTAATTATTGTATCAAGACACACGAATTACAGTGATTATTATGAATGACTGCTGGAGGAAAAGATCAGACTATTTAGGGAAGTGAACAAGAACACTGGAATTGAGAAATGCTACAATAATGATAAGTGTTCACCTTTTTTTCTCTCAAGTGGTGGTAGAGAAGTGGATGTACTGTTGCCTCGCTTTTCTCAACAACAACAATGATGATAATAAATCATTTTCAGGAATACAGATCAAATCATTAACTACAGAAACATCATTGGGATTTTTTTTCGGCTCACAAACTCACATCACTTTTTCTAGGTTCCTAACTCTTGTTAATAAGGTAAGGAGAAAAAGGAAAATGAAGAAAAAATACTTGTTTACCTCTCTGCAATGCAATGTACATCACATCGAGTACTGAACTTCGTTTATAGTTCGTACAAAGTTATGTGGATGTATTTTTATGTAGTAGCATCCTCATTGGTTTTAAACTTTAGTTTTATTAAATTGGTTATCAACTCTACAAAACTATCTTTAATCTTTGATTACACGTGTATTATCCTGTTGAATATGTCAGTACGTGCAGGAGCCACACTTTTCAAAAAGGGAACGATAGATATGATATAAAGTGTGAGTAGTGAGTACTAAATAGCTGTAGGGTAAAAATCCTTTTTTGATATCTTTTTTCACACCATTTTCAAGTATCATTTGAATACAAGTTCTCAGTCTACCCTAAAATAGAAGCAATAACTACGTCGGGCTAACTCATCATTGGAATTTAATTTAATTCTTTGCTAGTTTGAAACTTTTTTTATTTTACATTGCACAATCATAAAAGCTTGTCCTGTCAACACAAAGTATGTACAGATTTGCCTTAATGAGGATTTCGCTTAACCTGGGCAATGCCAAAATAACTTGTTGTATGGATGAATATTTGTTGTGAAGAATATTTGGAATGTTTGAGATCTTGGGTAAACCTGGATACTTTTTTCTTGAATAACCACTTTTAGAATAAAATCTGTGAAAATGTGTCTGAAGCTATTTATTCTGATGTGGGTGGACACATTATTCCCTTCCAGTTAATTTGAGAGAGTAAAGGGCCACATTAATTCCCCTGCTGAAGTACTTACGATTCGCACTTGAAAGACAAGTAGTAACCAAAAGAAACACAATAATCGTATATCATCGTTCCAGTTTTACCAGCCAACAGTCCAGTACTTGGATTTGTGCATTGATGAAGTACACAACATTGGATATCTATAAATGTTTATATAGTGTATACACATGGGTATTATCTGTCCGTCCTTTTTACTTTTATACCAACATAAAAACTTGTGTTAAATACTGGCAATGATGAAAAAATAATGGGATTTTTACCAAAAAATCAAACTGTTAAAATAATTAATATCCTTTCCGTAGACATTACGTAGAAGGCTAGCACCGCCATAAATTCTATGAGTATGCTATCACTGTCCCAAAAAAAAATTTGAAAGTTTTGTGAAGATCTAAAAAAGTGAATTTCACGGCACATGTGTATGGTGATTTAATAATTTAATAGTGATAAATGTGATGATAAAAAAAGGAAAATAATCCTTAGAAGCTCTTACCTCTTTAATTTTAAATATACCATTTTACTTGAAAAAAAAAACAAGTCAATTCAATAAAGAGAGCATTGCAATGATTTTATAATGGAATTAAGAAGATTTTTAAACGTATCTAATTTTTGGGGTAAGTTGGTAACTTGCTTTTAAGACGATAGTCCGTAGTCCGTAGTGATAAAACTTAATATCATGTTTAGTTCTTAAAACTAATAAAGATACTGATATTATTTTAATTTCTGTAAAGAAAAATATGCTACACCGGCAGTTTTCTTTACTTTGAATACGTGCAAAAATAACTTTATTACTGGCAGTCGCAGGTCATAGTAGTTATGACAAATATTTCAATACGGATTTACGAGTCAAGGGCATGTACATGTTATCTTTGAATATTTATGGTATTTTCATGTTCTCAAATATTACTGTGCAGAAGACTTCATTTTATTTGTTTTTTGTGCTAAAAAGTATCCTAAAATACTTTCTTCACAACCAACCAATTTTACTTTTCCATCTGTTTACATCAATCACGTGTCAATTTATCCTTATTTCTTTTGCATGTGCGACAAATCCAAGTATATTAGTTAGCTTGCCATGGCCATGCTAGTTTTCATGTATGGAGCTGTTATATGGACATCGATATCGATATAATATATGTAACTTAAAGAAATGGTGAATAGGGAAAAGTAACGGTGTGATATGAGTGTATGGTACGGTTACACTTATCATTTATGCCAAACAAAATCAACGCAGAATCCGGATAAATACATCGATTCGCTATCTATAATATGTGTGTTATCTCCTAGAGGTCGAACTTTTAATGATTTTAGATCATGGAAAACAAAAGGGTTTACGCATGAATGCGTTTTAAAATTTTAAGTATGGAGTTTGACTTTTTCAAATGATCTGACCTACAGCAAGAACAAACGGTCAAAGAATCCAGCTGCTATTAAAACATTTTTAATGGAAGCCTTTAGTAAACTGTTCATTGATACAACGAAGGAAAAACAGCTCTACCCCGTATCGTGGCATCAACAACTGAAAATTCTTTCCATTCTAACTCCCAACAATGATTTAAAATTCATTAATAAAAACCAATTGTGTAACTGTTTAAACGTAAATAGTACACAAAATAAAATATGCAAACATAATGTAATATTTCTATTGTGAAATGTGATAAATGGTGTATTTATAAAAAAAATTTATCTTAAAGACTCATTATCCATTATGTAACAATTTCCATTATCCAGTAATGTGTAAAGTTGGGTCTTTAAAATGATATAAAAAGATAAAAGAGTAACAATTACTATTATTTGAAAGGAGAATGACGACGGTGGGTTGAAAAGTTAAAAATGGACTTGTATGGTCCTAAACTACCATTACCGTTTCTATTATCATCTTGATTATTATAATATCTTTCTACGGATGACAATGAAGATGCTGAAAACCTCAGCGGGTGGTGTTCCCTCTGCTTTGCTCTCTTCTCCCTTTCGTCTCTTCTGGCATTTAGATTTCTCATCATCCCAGAATACATAACATGTTATTGTCCTTTTTCCTGACCTAGGATTTTTTTATTTAAGGTTAGCCTTGTCTCTTATGCCGGCCCATTATCTTTCATTCGAATTTCAATTCCATTTCATTCAAACTGCTAAATTGAAAAAAATATAAAAAATATATATACATATATTTACATGCACCGTACCACATGTTGGTGCATTATAGACACATACTTTTCCTGAAGCACGGCATACACGGGTGCATATAAAGTTAACTAAAATTAAAATGACAGCTTAAACAGAGTAAATGTCAAAATAGTCGTGAGTATTTAAAAAAAAATATTGTTTGATTTTCTCAACAAAGGGTGGACAACAGAGAATATTTTCTAGACCCTTATTCCATTTTTATTGTTATTTACATTTTTCACAGTTGAAGCCATCATATAACACCAGTAAATACTGATACTGTCCAAGGGAAGAAATTTTTTCAAAATAAAACGTTATAAGCATTTTAAAATTTGATTATTTGCCTGATTGCAACATAAGCGTTTTATTGTAGGGAAACACTTGGAATTCATACTTCTCTCTGATTCCATTCAATAAAACAATTGATTTGTATGAAGCAACCTAAGTATTTCATACTTTTAGAAAGTGTCTTTAGTCATTGACACCATATTTGCATCTCGTCAATTTTCAATTTTAAGTTCTACTCTTTCTGCGCCACCTTCCTGAAGCGAAAAATTACGAAGGAGGAGAATTTTCCTTTTTAACTTTAGCATATAATATTTTTTCTAAAGAAAGTCAAATTTGGAATATAATCAAAAAAATAATTCCCATCTTAACAATAAATACAAGATTCAGATCAGCTTTATAAGTTGTCATATAAGTACACAGAACCATCCCAGAAGTATTATTTGCTTTGAGTCATTAAACTAGAAACAAAGAAAAAAACAAGTTGTGCTCACAAGGGAAGCAGTAAACCAACTTTGAACCAAGTAGCTGAAAAGATTTTGTGCTGATAAACTACAGAGAATAGATCTTTGATCTTGCGTATCATCATTTTCACAAATAATCTAACACCTTAGCTCATGAGATTGCCCATTGTTTATTTAACGACTGCTGTTTGACAACGACTTGATGCATTAATTAACCTACCATGAAAGAGGAAATATTACCATTGCAAACTTCGATGACCCCTTTCTCAATGACAACTTCAACTTCCATGAATGGTGTTTCACAGAAATATATATGCATCACTGAAGATTATATGATCGCAAAACAGCGGGCATGTGTACATGAGAATTAGACGGTTAAAACTGTGAGGAAATGGTCAAATCGTTGCAATGAGCATGTGAATGGATCTGTCGTGTATTTTCCCCCATTAACATTGAACTTCTTCACACAAACTCCGTAACACTCTCAAATTTTCAACATACTACGACGTACTACACATGTCTTAATTTTTCAATGTGTCTTCATCTTCAACGAAAAGTAATGCTTCGTCGGGTGTGGCAAATCTTTACATCTCATTTTCCTTTGTTAGCAGTATGTGCTACACGGCTTGCTCGTTTTCTTTGTTTCCTCCCTGTTCTACACAACTTACTTCGTTCTGAATTATCCCTCTGATCAAATTAATCGTCCATGATCGGCAGACTGGGCTGATTCTTATACAAATATCATCAAAGCGTTAAGCCAATATACTTTATCCAAACCGCTAAAAAGACATTTCAATTGATACCTCCCTCACCATTGTTTTACTTAAATTACCTTCACCGTGCCGTGTCGAGATGAACACATTTACACTATATCGTCTACCTACACAACAACATTATCATTATCATGATCACACCACTTATTACCAAAACTTACAGACGACAGAAGTACTAATGCTGTCAATATTAAATCGAACTTATCAGCTTTGTGATTGGAAAATTGATGGTACGTTTTGGTAAATAACCAAATCATTTCACTGTCAATGGAACAATACTTTTACTAATTCATGAAATTAAATATTTTTTTTACAAAATCAGTTTTAAATGCTTTATTCTGAATTTATAATTAAACAAGTGAACTCAATAAAAACGTTGCCTCTAATTTATATTATAGTTTTATGTCATTTTAGTCATTTATATGAATAAATATAATAGAAGTAAAGGTATCGTTTGCAGCGTAGCTTTTCCAACAGCCACCCAACAGAGATTTCGAGTTTTTATATTTTTACGAAACATCATGTTTAACATGGAAACGTCAATTGCTGCATCACATCACAGAAAAATATATTTTTAAAAAGTTACCTTCAGTATTTTTCATTTGTGTATTTAGTATTTTTGTTTGTTTGTACTTTCAGTGGGTGGAGATGACAGCGGAACAACAGAGAACGAGATCCCTGTGTTTCCAAGCACAGCGGTCACCACATCCCGACCCACGGGTCATCATCATAGTAGAGGAAACCTTTTTTTAAGTGAATTCAACCCTGCTCACGGCTCCCATGGTGGTCGACATGGGAGCAGCATTTTTACCACCACCACAAACAACAATAACATTGATATTACAAACAGTTATGGTTTTGAGACACACTTAGATCCTCGAGATCATAAGAAGAAACGTCTGCTCAAATTCTTACGACACTTTCGACTGGACTTTACCAAATTCGACACAACATGTCTTAAAAGAGAGGGTCGTGGTTTAGCAGCTCCGCCTGTGTCACATGCTCGCATTACAAAATACACCAGGTAAGCTACAGATCATTAATGCTTTTTTACAGTTGTCGAGTTCATCGTGAGACAAAATCGAATATTACGAGGCTTTGAATTGAAGCTTTATATGAAAAATACAGTTTACCTCAACAAAACGGTTTTTAAATCAAGTACACATTGTTGTGTATTTGAAACAAACACTGTTTGTCGTTGCAAGACAAAAAAATCTTTTAAGACCTCCTTATCTTTTTAATTTTCCTAATTCATTGTGTGTTGTCGCTGGCATGGTCTTTTTTTCTGAAGTCACTCAGAAAAAAAAATTCTAACAAACAGTCTTAAGTATGAGTGCAAACATGTTATGATACATTCCATGAAAATGAAGCATTTGAAAGAACTGCTTTAAATTTAGATACAGCTTACTTCATAAAAAACCATGCGCAGTAAAATTAACTGTCTTTTAATTGAAATAAATAAATTTTGAAGTCAAGATTTTAAGGTTATTTTCTTTGCGATCTTTTTAAGTTTTTAATGAAATTTTAGCGTAATATTTTGATTTAATAGTCATGCAAATTTTTACAATGTGGCTTTGCTTTACAGATAACATGATACAAAAAGAGCGATTAAATTTATTGTTTAACACTTTAACTTGTTCATATAATCTTAATGCTTCAAAATTTTTGTACGGATTATTTTATGAGAATTAATTTCCTTAACAGAAGGAGAAATCGAGCCAGGCCACGCAATCACTATGCAATGGCCTTATACGAGTGTAACGATGGATATGAATTTCCTCAGGAGTCTTCTGATCGAATGTTCTGCTCAAGAAATAAATGGGTCGGCCCCACCCCCGTTTGTCTTCCAAAAGGTATTTCAAAGTTCAAATAATAATTATATGATATGACTTGATCGATTGGATTATCCAGAGAACCAACATTTTTACAACATTAAATTCTAAGTTGTACAAAACGAAATAGCAGTTTATCGTTTGATTAATGTCTTTTCATCATTATAATTATCACTTCTTTAGATAGTTTAACATGATGATTTTGTTTGTAATTTTGTAATCTAGCCAAATAACATTCGTTTCCGGTATGAAGATCCAGTTTATAGAAAAGCGTTAAATTTTAGAACAGAACAAGTTCATAGTGGCTCCATATATTTCAAATTCACACGTATTCATATTATTCAGTTGAAAAGTATAGACGCGTAAGAAAATTTAATATGCTTCTCGCCACATGATAAAGTGAGGTGATGACAGGTAGTTTAGGTACATGTGTGTATATAAAATTACCGAATGCCGTCTGGCACGACACTTTTACTCAGTTTTCAAACTAAATCAAAGTAGCGTGCTGCCAGCATGTTATTGAACCATGAGAAAAGTACATGCATAAGTTATTTGAGGAGATACACCTCACACCTCGAACCAACGCATTATTGCCGCCAAAAACGTTGGTATAAATGTGTGAACCCAATTTCAGAATTTATGAAATGAAAAAAAGTCAAAAGTTGTAAAATTTTATGATTAATCAGGTGAAAATTACACGGTTGAAAATGAAACACAGACAGACATCTGGGCAACATAGTAGTTTTGTATTTTATATGGATAGGGGAAAGAAGTTCATTCTAAATTTATCTCTTATGCCTGCCTATAGTATTATGACTGACTACTTCAACTTCATTCATGACGACTATGACTCATCGTAATGATAATGATTGTGATACTGGTGGTGTCACGTCGTATATGCAATATGTGTTCATTACCACATTAATGTACTGTTTCCTCTCAATCCATATGAAAATGCTATGCTTGAGATAAACTTCCGTTTCTTCCTCTCATTAGATCCGTATTGCTATTTCAAATGAGTAAATGTGTAGTTTTTACTATTTACTTTAATGATGATAAGTGACAGCAAACTGAAACTATCATCAAGCAAGTTTACGTGATTATCTTTTTTTTAAACAGGTTCATTGGATGAATCCGAATGCAGCAAATGCGAACAAATCTGTAGTGCTGAAGCACACGGTAGTTCACACGTGACGTGTTCCTGCTATGCTGGCTACCAAATGCTGACAAATGGAACTTGCGGAGATATTGATGAATGCTCTAATGATAACGGGGGCTGTTCGGGAATATGTTTCAACAAACCTGGCTCTTTTCAATGCTTTTGTCCTTCTGGTTTCCAAGTGGGTCCTGATGGGAAAACTTGCATAGATCGGAATGAATGTCTTCTTAGGAATGGTCACGGACCGTGCCAAGATACGTGTGAAAATACACCAGGAAGTTACTTGTGCAGCTGTGTACGAATTCCTGGAACTAGATTGTCTGCTGACAAGGTTGCTAAATTCTGACATTATTTGCATAAAGATATATTACTCACCCTGGTTTTATAGGCTTAGTAATAACTTAATATATATTTTTATAGCACTCTTGTGAAGACATAAATGAATGTGAAGAAAAGGACAATTTCGGATGTAGCCACATGTGCCTCAATACATTTGGCAACGCATTTTGTGCGTGTCCAAAAGGTTTAACCTTGTCAACTGATGACTATAAGACATGCGTAGGCGAATTTGCAGATACAGCTCCAACCATTCTAATAACTACTCCGCCACCAACTCCAGAAGATCCTGTTATGATTCAGACACCATCCACAACAATTGAACCCCTTCTATTGAGTGAAGAAATAGATGCCCCTCCTGAAAATTTGGAACTACCAAATTTTTCATTGGAATGTCCTCCAGGATCCGCCCCAGCGTCGGATAATTCACGTATATGTGTAGAACATGAAGACTGTACTGTTGACAATGGTGGATGTGAACATGTCTGCGTTCCTTCAGGATCCTTCCGTTTTTGCTCCTGTAGAGCTGGTTACGAACTACTCAATGAGACAGCATGTATTGATCACAATGAATGTGATTTGGAAAATGGAGGTTGTGACCAAGAATGTATCAATCTTCCTGGCTCATTCTATTGTGCATGCAAAGATGGATATAAGCTTAGCGAGGATCAAAAAGCGTGTCAAGGTAGAGAATAGTTTATAAAAAAAATTCTTTGAATACTTCGAAATTTGATTTTAGTAAAATAAATCATCAATGTTTGTAGTCACATTCTGTGAGCCACCACCCATCAAGGAAAACACAGTGGGCTGGGAATGTGAATATCCTAGCCTGGTAGCCTTTGTGAATGGAGATAAACCAATTGTGGGTACCAAGTGCAAACTACGTTGCGTGCCAGGTTTCTCCCTGATGTCTCCAAATGACCAACATCACCGTTTCCTAAATAGCATTTTTACAGGCCCTGATGAAAACTCGTTAATGACTCTGGCTCATCAAACAATAACATGTGCAGAGGATGGGCAGTGGAAGGGATACGACTCCGCTGCAAAATCGGTTTGCATTTCAACCAGTTGCCCACGTTTACCGGCTCCTGAGCATGGAACACTGTTTCCCGATACTTGTCTCGGTGATAATGTACCATTAAATTCTCAATGCCTTGTTCTATGCTCTGCTGGATTTTATCCTAAAAACGGAAGAATTAGAACCTGTTCAAGAGGGTTTCAGTGGTTTCCCGAAGATAATCCTCTTTGCATCAAACTACCTCCTACGCCACGTCCTTACATTCATTGTCCATCAGACATTGACGTTGACCTTAAGCCTGGACAGTCATCTGCTTATGTGAAAATTCCTCAACCGCAAGCAAATATGGATTGGTACAGGTATGTATTATGCGCTTTTGATGCAACTCTGATTGCACCTGTTGAACTAAAACCCAGTCACTTTTCAGTACGGCTTTGCGAAGTTTAGATGTACGCGTGTTCTCTGTGCTACGTTAATCCTCATACAATATGAAATGAACATTTCTATTATTCAGTCCCAAGGCATGGCATGACATGACAGACATTAGAAATTATCATTAATTTGTTACTTACAAGATTTTCCTTTCATTCCTACAGATAATCAAATTATATAAAATCGTACGTATTTCTTGAAGCTTTAACAAAACAACTTTTTATCCAATCCAACTTTTTTCTTCTTTCTTGATGCTATCATTTGCCTTGATTCAGTTCATTCATACCTAAAAAGACATGTTCATTTGGTCCTTTGCTTGAACATTTGATTAACTTATACAAGTATCATTGTTATGATGACAATGTGTCGATGTACAACGTAAAGTAGGCTTGCATGTTTTATGTAATTTTAACAATGTTGATTGGGAATTTAATCCTTTATAGATATGTCGAAGCAGTTCCGTCATGGGCAAAGAATTTGGAATGGGAAGCTCCACCTGGAATTACACAAGTTTCTTTCATAGCTAGAAGCCCAATATCAAATGACACAGCAACTTGTCACTTTAAAATTCACGTTGTTGGTATGTATATTCATCAGAGGGATTTTATTTACTGGAATGTCGAAATTATTTTATGCCATTTATGTAAATCATTTCAAATAATCTTTTATTGTTTATTGGCAGATCGTGAAGCTCCAAGAGTACATGGATGTCCCACATCATTTGAAATTAGACTAGCTCCTGGTGAAGGTTCCAGGGAGGTTTGGTGGTCCGAGCCGAAATTTAGTGACAATGTAAAACTACAGTATGTTCAACAGAGTCACTCACCTGGCCATGCACTTTCACGAGGAAATCATCATGTAAGCTATATAGCTGGTGATGCTGAAGGGAACAAAGCAAGATGCTCATTCACTGTGACAGTTCATGGTTAGCTGACAAATTAATAGACAAAATTTACTACAATATGTTCATAGGCAATATAGCACACGTGCAAATAGGGGTATATATATATTATATCCCAATTTTCTAAATGGTCTGATTTTTTATTCAACTTTTTTCTAGGCACTGAAGACTACGAAATGGCAGATTATGCATATCAGAGTGGCCCAAATTCTTCAAGTATGCATATGGTCATATGTCCAAATTTAAAAACAGGAAGATGGGCAATTCATTACGCGTATTATCTTCCACCAGGCTGCAGATATTCTACATCTTATGGAATTTATTCAAAACTACTTAAACACAAACCATATTCAAATACGATTCCTCGGTTACGACGAAGAACGTTGCCACATTAGTTTGAAGGGATTATTTTCAAGTTGTTGTTTTAAATAATTATTGATAAGTATTAACTGCTAATTTACTTAATTTCTACTTATTGTAATTATTTCTTTGATGAAATGCTTTTTTAAGTTAAAATTAATTTATTACAATTTAAGACCGGTTGTTTTACAAGTTTGACATAACTTATCATTTCATTGATGTATGTACTTAGTTTATAAAAGAAAATAATATAATATTTACAAAGAAAAACTTTTTTTATCGATGTAGAATCCATTGTCTATACTTGTTTTCATTTTTGCTTTCACTTTTAGTGAAAACACTGCTGTGAATAACGAGTAAATGAGGATTGTATTATAATTTAATTTCTATAATGCTTATAACATAATTTATACCCTAAATGTAAGTATGTACCAAACTGTATTGATAACTATAATTTCTTTGATTTGTTCGCCTTGAGAAAGAATGTGAAATAAATATTGTTCGTAGCATGTACTTAATGTTTACAAAAAAATAAAAGGAGAAAATACACAAAAATAATGAAAAACCTTGTTTAATTTCACCAAACT
>JAQIWN010000341.1:0-36701 GCA_034699025.1 Entomobrya cf. arborea Gr-Col-00668
GCTCTTGCTTCATGGCAGATATTACAAAATGTTTGGAAAAATTGTTGTGATTCTATAATATTTAGACACACCTTATGATTCACGAAGGAAAGTAATACTTTTAATTTTCAATTAGCATTATATTTTGTCCAAAATTTACGTAGTCAAAATTCCAGTCTGTAACTCATCCCAACATGCTGCACCGAATACCCTAAATTATGTCAACGTTGCCATTTCATTTACCAATCATTTACGATTTCTTTTCACGTAAACTCTAAATGATGCAGTATATTTCTGATGAAAAATGCAAAAGATGCTAATAGAATGTCGTCATTTTTTTCAGTTTATCCTTTTTATTGGTATCATATTAAATAGTTGTGGCATCAAAGTGGCATTTCAATAAACTATATTTTTGATGTACAAATGGTTCATATTTCGAAATAGATCTATAGATCTCAATGAAATATACAGGAAGATATCTTACCTGGTAAAAAATATTTCATGAAGCACATTATAATAATAATGTTCCTCCCACACATGTGCATACACAGCATATATTGCGCCATCGGCAATTTACTCATTTTGCTCCATTTTAAATCACATTTTATACTTCCAAGTAGATTTAAAGAGAAAAATGCTAACGTACTTGTCCCTAATTGCGTTGCAACTGGTAGAATGAATATATAAACAGCGAACAGTCTCAAATTTCATTGTTTTATTAAACTTTGTTCACTACTTTGACATTGTTATATGCTTTAATGTTGCAAAATTTCATGATTAAAAGCAAAACATTTTGCCCATCAATTTTCCACCTTACAAAGCAAGTCTTCCAAACGACATTTTCAATTTTCACTACACTAGTGTTGATTGTGAAACATTAAAGAAATTTTGTTGCAATAATTTCACCGTCTCTGCTTACAATTTTATTAAACAGAATAGCATTTTCATTCCTTGCATAACATAACATATTAATGATCTACAACTACCAAGAGACTACAGATTATATTTCACAGTAGCAAATACTAACATTAATAATTACGGAAACAAGAAATTATATACCCGAAACCTCAACCCATTCGAAATACTACGCTACAGAAAATTATACACCATGCCCATACCATTGCATTGTGTCTTAAATTTAATTGTAAAAACTACCCATTTCCTACTACCACAACTATAACTTCTAACATAAAACTTTTTGCTCTATTCAATTATCATACTAGACTCAACATATCAGTTTCTTTAAAGCGTACAGTTCTTATCTTGCACCTGGGAAAGCATTTCAAACATTTTTTGACAAAATTAAACATGAGAATTGCATAAGATTAAAATTCATTCATTAAATTCATAAATAAAAAGGAACACAATGAAATTTCAATGTTTAATGCTTACGTATTTTACTATTAAATAAAAATGGCAGTATATGCGGACATTTGGCTGCATAATACATAGTACATAATACATTCCATCTCATCGCGTCTCACGTTATTCTCAACCAAGTAAGAAAATTCACAGATTTTTTTTACGATATTTCTAGTGCCGATCGTGAGATCGTGTCATGAATCATTGCATTCCCTAATTTCAGTGACATGACACACACCACACTCACAAAAAGCGCAGTACTAATTGTGAACTTTACTTTCCACAAAACACACTAAACCGACTATGTATCTTTTTATTTCCTGGATTTTACCACTTTTGCGGTGCTGGATGTTATGTGGTTGTTTCTTCTAAAATTGCTACTTCTATGAAAATACAACTACAAGACACGAACAAAAGTTGATCATCATCATCATCATCTTGCTATCTTTCTTGTCGTTAGAGTAATAGTCATCACATCACACAGCACGCCTCACTTGTAGCAAATGTGATTTTGTTTTTCATGGTTTTTCGCTATTTTTTTGTGTAGAAGATTTTTTGATTTGATCAACCAAGAATTCCTCCAAGCAGACTTCCAAGAGCAGCCAACGTGCCATTTAACGCTCCCGTCACGGCTCCCAAGTTATTTGTCAGGGATTTAATTACACCCTAAAGACAACATATATACACAGTATGTAATAATAAACTCTCAGTTAATAGCCAATCATTTTCTACTTTTTTAACACTCACTCAAACCAAACACCACATCAGTGCTTGTTCCCCACATCAGCAGATCATAATATTATTACTGTGACTACTAATACTACTGACTGTGGTAATAAAAAAGCGTTGGTGAGGCTTTTACTCTGACTTTAACAGCCACTCAAGAGAAGTTCATGAAGCAAAAAAAAGATGATAAAAATAGCTATTTGCATGACATAATTTTTTACTTGCTTTTGTATTTTTTTTTGTATGCACAAATAAACACCTACCGACAAAAGATCAGGTACTGTTCCCAGAACACTAGTCAGCAGTGTATTTGCAATTGTAATCTTGGTGGCAAGAAAGCCAAGTATTCCTTGAAGTTGTCCTCTTGATGTTGGAGGAACGTGTGGGATGATTGTGGTGAGAATAGCTTGAAGCTGTTTTGCAGGATGCCCCTAAAAAGAGAAATAGTTTTAATCGATTTTCGTGAGAAGAAATGTTTTTTTTCCCTTGAGTTTGTGGAAAAGCACAGGACATGGAGAGTAAGAAGAAAATAATATTTTTATTGAGTCACGTAGCAAGAGGAGAAGTATATTTGTGATTCCAGTAATGAGCCAACCTGTTGCTGTGATCCCAGTCGTAAAATTGTAGGGAGATGGTTGACAATAGCGGGATTGTAGTTACCAGCTTGGGTTGCAAGGAGAGCTTTCCTGGCTGCACCACGGATATTATTTGGAAGTTTGTGTGCAGCCTGGACTGAGCCTGACAAGGCTTGGAAAGACTTGAGAAAGATAAATATATATGAAACAAAGTTATACAAGAAAATAGAAATTAAAGGCAATAAAAAAAGTGTGCCAAGAAGTGCCAGCATCTATACTGCCCAGTATTGATCCTGTTTTCTCTTTAAAAAAAAGGACAATGAGTTTATCAAACCCTGAAAAAACACGACAATATGCTTATACTCCTTTTGCGACCTCCCCCGCTTTCATCAGCGTCATCAGGCAAACAGAATTATAATTAAGGGTAGTGGCATAAAATTATAGGTAATTAATTTCCCATTATTCAATAAAAGAGGAGGAATTCCAATGAGGAAATACCTTCCATACTACTTGCCTCCATCATCCTTCCATCATTTCATACCAATTTAATATTGTACGCCTCATCAATAATAAGTAAACTTGATTTTGTGAGTTCTTATTATCTCTAGCTTCTCTACTTGATAATTTGATGTTATGCAAATTTCAATAGTAGGAGGTGAATGAAATTGTCTCGCATATATTTCTATCCTTCTACAAGAACGCTAAAATATGATGAACAATAATAACAAAATTATAAGCATAGTAATGAGCACTGATATTCTAACTGGATCAATACTTGAAGGCTTTTCACCTTAAAAGTTTTGTTGCGCTGTAAGCAAGAGTCTTTTGAATTAGAATCTTGCTAAGTGCTAATCAAGCTGAACTTTCCATAAAACTCGATGTTCTCAAATATATGGAGATTTTAATTTTAGAATTCATGGAACTATAAAAATAATTAGATAATCCAAAAATTATATTTCCGTTAATTGGTTGGTTGCAACAATAAATATATTTTAAAGGAAGGATGACAGACTGAGCACATTTTTATTCACTTGTGAATTTGCGATGCCCAAAAGACCCTTTTGGTCCTTGACAAGAGAGATGCTAATTATAAGTTTTGTTTATGTGAGGAGCAGCATGCAGGCATAAGAATGCAATATAGCTTCTCCGGCAAGTAGCGCACAGGTCGTAAAACTCTAATTTCACAGCAAATTCACCGGAAACGCTCTTCTCTCTCGGCGTAATTGATAGATAATTAGATTCACACTTACATCAACTTTTTAATACATTCAAACATCCAGTTTACCTGAATACATACTATAACATAATTTTCTAGAAAATGTTGTTTTCCATCCGTAGCTCACTCAGTCCTCTCTAATATGACTATTGTTTGTTCTATGTAAATCTCCAAAAACAAAATTATTATGTAACCAGAAGCGCAGCTGCCATGATAGTGAATAAATAAGGTTGTTTATCCATTTAGTTATTATGAATTTTCTACGCTGCCGTTGGCCTAACAAACATTTATTGGCTGCAGGTATAATATAACATGCATAATATTTGTGTTAACTATGCTTCAAAGCTGAGTGACTAAAATTTCCTTTTCTTGCATGTATGTCATCCATCCCTGGTATATTACGAAATCTCACTTTACTTTGTTTCACTTCCTCTTTTTCTAGCACCTTAAATTAACAAAATAGCTGACAGAGAAAGCACGACGAGAGCAAACCTGGAATTGCGATAGTAAAAAGAGATTTGGTTGGATGTTGATTGGATGTTTTTAGCTTCAAGGATGTGAACACTTGATTTTTGAAGAGAATATGGAAAGATATTTCTCATGAAATTTGTATTGTGTATAATGATAACGTTTTCTGCTTTGTTAAGATAATAGAAGAAGATGAAGGTGCAAGTAAAAACGTAACATAATAGCCAAAATTGCATTCAACTTGTTTATATCAATATAATATGCACCAAAACGGAATGTGGTTAAAAATCTGCAGCAGATATCAAACTGTAAAATTAAAGCAATGTGGTCAGGCCAACTTGACGCATGACATGATGAAATGCCTAAATAATATATATTATATCCTGCATTTGGGGCTAGTGTTGTTGTGATTGTGTGACTCAAATGGGAATTAAAGAAAGATCTACTTTTACCTAAAATAGCAATCAAGTCAGACGTATGCCTTAAAAGCTTAATGAAGATGGAAATACCTAGAAAAAAGTTCTGCAATGGCCGCTGTCGTCCGTCGATTGAGAACGGACATTTTACATTTGTGTTCAAGAGAAGGGATCAATTGAAATAAAATTAAAAATGGGCTTACTCTTATCAAGCTCACTTGAAGCTGTCTGGCTGCCTCCACTTTGTAGCGATGAAGCCGTTCCTTTGGTATTCGGTTTACTCTGGTAATCAAGTCGCTTTTAGAATTTCTATTGCTGTTTCTAGGAAACCTTGAAATTGACGGTCTCTGCTCGGAAGAGGAAAGATTCATTGAACTGGATGGGTCAATAGTAGACATATGCCCTGGAGTGGTTGTAGCTGTGGTGTTGGGCCTTTCAGTAGAGGTTACAGTTGATACCGTGCTTAATAATGACGTAAATGGTATGGAAGGCTGATAAGTTGAACTTTGAGGCTGGACTATAGCCGCAGTCCTACAGTGTCCCTGTTGACCATTACATCAGACGAGCACACGATAATAGAAATAAAATTAGACGGTTCCCAAAATAATGACAAGTTGTGTATTAAATAGAATAGTAGAGGATTATTTACACAGCAGTAGGTAAAGCTTATAGACAAAAGCTGGAATAAAATTAAGATGAAAAGTGCTTTTGAACTGTTTGGTAACCTTACCAAAATTATAAAGAAAATCAGTAGGATAAAAGCTTTCCCCTTGTTGGGAACAAATCCGTTTCTATTTTTACTCATTTCTAGAATTTTGTTTTCCAGGAATAAACTTGAAATGAAAAATTCAACAAAAGTATAAGCTCAGAAATACAAGCAAAAAAGAGAAACACAGTTTTAATATCGATGTGGCACAAATAAAGGCTTTTTTGACAATGCAATTTGGTTAGTTATCAAAGCAAAGTCTTTATACCACATTGCATCGTTTTTTTACCGGCCAACTTTGTAGCAACTGGAGTTTAATCGGCTACTTATTTATTTAGAATGACTTCCGGGTGGTGGCAACATATAAACGTCACCTGACCTGAACATGAACTAAATGACAAACAAGTTTTATTCTTGGCCCCTTGAGACTTTAGCAGAACAGGTAGGTGGTATCGGAATCGGTATGGCAGACAAGACTTGCAGGTGGTGTGTGTGCTTTCACATTTCAACACACACACAACTTAAACCACAAAAGAAAAGTGTGTCTCCGTTTCGTTTCCACGTGTAACCTGCTGTAGTTTGTTACGTCACTATAAAAGTGAATCAAAAAGTGCACAAGGACAATTTTGTGACTTTTCAAGTGACATTTTAATGCCAACAGGAGACACACACACAAACATGCACGATGCATTGATTGATGAACTTGTGACTTTATTTATTTTTGGTTGTAATCAATAATGCAAATTTATAGCCAATTGCAATTGCAAATGTTTAGCAATCATCCAAAAGCTTTAACCAAATTACATTACTTTGAATTGCAATGATGATTTTAGAACTTTGTGACCAACTTTACTTTTGAGTTTTTTAATCCGTAGCTTAATATGGTGCTTAACTTTTTTATGCACGGATACATTAGCTAATGAATTTAGGGAGAAGGTCAACATAATAATTTTCACGGGAATACCAATTTGGTAGTAACTTTCTTGAATTGCAAATATTTACTCATATCTATTTTCCAAAATAGTCACAAGAATTTTTATTTTTTTGATATAAATAAACATTAAAGTTAACCCAAAAATCTATATTATTAAAGAAACTCTCCACGTGCAAACCATTATTTTTTTTCTTCGTAAAAAAGGAAAAGCTTCTGTTTAAATTGCATGCTGCCAGCAAGCAACACAATTATGTTTATATTTTCCTCATATCTCATTCGCGTATACTATTCCCTTCTTTAAGTCATCTCTCTCCAGAACGGAAACTAAGTTATTTTGTCCGATGAGTTTATTTTTATTTCCTGGAAACACGTTAAAAGGAAAAAAGGGAATAAATCGAAGATGATATGATGTAGGCAAACTTAAGAAGCAAAATAATAAATTTTCTAAGCCTTATTCTTAGAAAAAGAAAATGTTCAAAGACTTCTCTTTACAGAAGGGACCTTCTTTTGATGCGCTTTGGTGTACTCTTTCCATTCATTTTAATGCAACAGAGAAGCATTTTCACTCTTACAGCAACAGCGTCGCCAAATCCGCAATTCGCCGACAATGCAATGGTTCCAAAAAAAAAGATGTTCCATCGCAGCCCAGCTCATAATATTACCTTTTGACCGTCTCATATCGTTGTCAATGTGTATGTTATGTAGTTTGTAATCCAATCTCTCTTGTTGTTTTCTGTTGTGCTACGTTCGAAACTTTTTTGTCATTGACTAGCATTGGTGAATGGGATGATATGCAATATAAATGAACTTTGTACTGCTGAACTACTTTTATCGAGTCGATACCATTCAATTTGCTTTGCTCTGAAATTACTTAAGAAGATGATCATCCTCATGATATGATCCCATCACCATGCTGATGATAATGACGATCAAGAGAAACTTTTTGCTGTTGTGTGTAGGTAGGTATACATCGTACATTGCTATATTGCTACTAAAAAAAAGTTGTGTTTCATTAGATGCGGAATTACGGAAAACTGCTGCAAGCAAAGAAAGGATTGTTATTATTTTATTATTATTACTGAATTTTGCTATTACGACTTCATCCCACGTTTGCTATTTTCCCCCTATTATCTCTTCTTTGTTCGACATTTTTATGGAATTACGCACTTCCACCGTCGGAGACGTAGACAGCGAAATAGATGAAAATGAAAGCAATACTTAAGCTGCTGGGGGACTAACAAATTAAATAGTAAACCTATTATTAAGATGTTTGTTGTTGTTGGACTTGAATATTGTGCGACTATACTTTTATGTCAAGATTCAAGAGTCAAGATTGTGACCTTTGTCATTTTAATCATTTTCTTTTGATGATAAAGTACCTATGCACTAAGCTTTTATACATTTCATTTTCATTTGCTTTGGAATAAAATATAAATGCAAAATAACAAGTTTCGAATTAAGATGTACAAAAGGTGCATTTATGATTTTAATGGTATTAATTTACTAATAAGTTTTTGGGGTGATATGATTTTAATATAAATATTTGCTAATTTTATCCTTTTTCATAAATTTACTATGAATCCTAGCCAAGGACTCTTGTTGCTTGGACTTGAGCTTATACTCCCATGCCTTTTTGACATAAGCGTCTTTAAATTCTTCAGAAGATGAGGAGGATGAGCTACTAGACTCTTCAGATGAGGAAGATGAGCTGTCAGGATCATCCTCCCCAGGCTGTCCTGGCACAGCTTCAGCAGGAGGTGGTGTTTGATCAGAGGGGACTCCCCCAGCATTTCCACCATCGCTGGAATCACCAGATGAAGATGGAGCTGATGGAACACCTCCACTATCGCCTCCAGGAGCATCAGGTAAACCACCATTATCACCGGTAATACTACTACTGCCACCACCACCACTTGAATCAGCAGCAGACGCAGGCACTTCAGTATGTCCATCATCTTGTTGTACAGCAGCCGGCGGAGTAGGACTCAAAGTAGTCCCCAAAGTTGTTTCAGATGTCTCAACGTCATCTTCACTTTCTCCCAAAACTACAGCATCCTCGTTACTGTCATCATCATCAGCATCCCCCGTGGTACTCGTAGACACCACTGATGTCACTGCTTCAGAGGCTGAGTAAATGGATGGTATTTCTGTAATGTTTTCTTCTTCATCTGCTAAGGCCTCACTTTCTACAGTAGTTGTGGGAGCGAGTTTGACATAATCGTAAAATGTGCTTCCTCCATATCTCTGAACGGAAATTGTTGGAGATGTGCTGCTGCTTTCAGAACTCTGCGACTTGAGTTGAATGTTTGGTTTGATTTTAATCAAGGACGCGTGGCTTATGACCACCTATTTCAACAAAATGTCATGTCACAATGCTTATGTCATCTCATGTCAAGATTTGTTACTAAAATATTATGAATAAATTAATTATATATATTACCAGTACACCGCAGAATAGAAACGTCTTAATTATCATTTTAATTTGCTTTAATACTTATTAGAAATTTTTGCTACGACATGAACACTGATTTTCAGTGATTTTTTTTTACAGACTGATGCATTTTTTAAATAATCCCTTTCCTTTTTATAGAGGAACGACATAAATAAATAATTATCAATTTTTAAACCCTGGATTGTTATTTATGAATTTATCATCATTTGTATTCGTATAATGGCTAGATTGGCAATGATACAAAGAAAGTTATACCAGTAGAAACATAAACTACCAACGAAACACGGTTATTAAAATGTATACACGCAGGTAAATAAGTGTACGTGTGATTCATCATCAAAGCAACTTTTATTTACGGTTTTTAATATTGATTAATTTGATGGATCGTGTCATATGAATTATTCAAAAGGCTAAAAGACAGATTTTGGCGTGTGTCAATGTGCTTGCACGAGCTACCCAACACACAAATATATGACAAATTCCATCTAACTCATTGTGAATGATTTATTTGTGCATATCAATTAGTCAATGAATGTCAATGCTTCGTTTGCGTAACTTTTCAATAATTGGAGGTGCAGAAAATAAGTTCATTATACATACCAATATCAATACCTCTAAATATTACAAAAAATGCATTCTATAGCACACTATTTTTGATTGAGGATGGAAAATGATGAATATTTTACTTTAATATAACTTTGACGTACATCTGCTCAACGACCTTTTAATAATTTACATACTAGTTCCTCGTGTATTCATGCTGTATGGTTTCCGGCCATGTGTCTTCTCTTTCCAAGTTAAAAAAAAACATAAAGGATCAGTAACATGAGCATCCCATCAAAAAATTATGTCAGAGCTCAATCGATGGCACTTTTTTCGGGTATTCATGCACAATTAAATGGTTAATGCCTATATACCATGCCTGCATGTTTTTTTCCACTAAACTTGACCTCATTAACTTTTAAACGGAATTGGGCAACAAAAAAATATTCACGTGTCTCTGGAGGAAACATGCACAGTAGGTACATTGGTTTATTAACCAAAAGTTGGCTTTACCTGCGTGCTTAATATTGTACAAATAATTAAGATGCTAAATTTCATGTTAGAAAAGAAATGCTATAAGTGAAAACGAAAGGGTTGCAAGTATGTGTGTGACCGTTACACACTGATCATGAAAGTTAGTGCTGTGTAACAGTGACTTATATTACACTAAATAGCTGTATGCAGAAGAATTGGGCATTTGCATGACTTTAGCTGATTGCTATTTAAAAAAAAATTATTTAAGTATTCCTATGACTATCGTTGAGTATGGCGGGGAGAAAAGAATTAATCATTTATATTGGAATTCGTAATCCAATTCATCATCGTCATTTTAGCCCTTCATACCATTAACCTACTTAATCACATTTGAACAATTCAAAATGCAATGCAATACTTTCACAATGATAAGGTTAACTGAATGTAAAGGTTTCCACATGTATCGATGATATAAAACGGCAAAAGTTATGATTTAAAATTATCCATGAGCCAGAGCCATACAAGCCCTTGGTTCGATTTTGACCTATTTGACTTGACTTATAAAATGTTAAACCTTTTGTGTTAGGCAAGATATGCTGCGCATAAAAAATACAATATTCATCCATCAAATTCCGTTCATTGTTGCTAGCAGACGATCTAATATAAATTCATAGTGTATCTTAGGGAACGTCATTTTCGTTAGGCTCGGCTGGAAAGGGAACCCCATATTAAAATGGTGTCTATCGTTTAGTTTTTAATCAATATATTTTGTCTAGAAGAAATGCTTGATGATTACGCAATCATAATTACGCTGATTATGGTCACGTCATTCATTTCATGTAAGAAACCACTTAATATTCCATCCATAATTAAACACAACCAATCGTGCAAGTATTGCTCAATAAATTGTTTTTTTTAGATATTGTATTGTGGTTTTGACAATTGGACATCGTCTTCGTCTGTTCACTGTTGCCTGCCTTCACACAAGTGCCATTGCTTATTTCTTATAAATGACAATGAATATTTAATTTGATATAAATATTGCTACAAATTTATTTTTCATTTCAAAACATTTTTAAGGACAGCAGATTTTTTAAAATAAATGGACCAATTAATGCGCAGGTATTTAATAATTATCCAATACGTTACAAATGATACATGATGAATCATTTAATTGCACTGATTGACATACATTTTTTTATGTCTGAGAAATCGCCATAAGAGTTTCCTCTTTGTCCTTTTCACATCGAAGAAGTGAGTCATGAAATTGCGTCAACCGTTCCAATTGATCATGCTTGTCTTTAATCAAAGCTTTGAGAACCAATTGTCCAGCATTCCTTTCTGTCTCCACCATTTGCAATCTGCTCCGTTTCCCTATCACTTCCATTCTGGCCTCATCGCATTTTTCTCGAATTTCCAACAACGCCTTGAATACCTTCGCTGCAGTTCTATTGAAATCCTTCGATTCTAAAAAAAAACCATTGACCAAGATTAGTTTAGTTATATTCTACAACAACTAATTATTTCGACAATCATTTTTTTGTCTTTCAAATCAAAGCATTTTGTCAACTAAACTGCATACCTAGAAAGCCTAGAACTACATGTCTTTTTGCAAAAGAAAAAAAATGTTTTCGACAATTACTGGTACATATAAAAACAAGTAGCCTAAGAAAAAGCAGGTCCATAGTCCATAGGATTTCAATTTACATTTTATAATAGCTTTGCATGACCATTTTACACCACCATCATTTATAAGCATTACTCTACCTACTTATCTTACCAAAACCCCTACCGTATGAAAAAAAACCTTCCTTTAGCGTTACTTTTTAGTGTTTGCATTGCATGCTCTTAGTAAGTAAAACTATGTCCTAAACCTACTGACTGAACTGAACTATCGCATACAAAAACCTCTCTGAAACTTGCTCAACTTCCAACTTCCCCATTGTTCTTCTCGTCTCATATTATAAAGAAGATTTTTCACGAGTACATTCTCCTCTCACATTGCGCCGTAGGTTCATAGAAACCGTTGCCGGATTGGTGTTGCCAATTTGGAAACCTAGGAAACCGTCATAGGGTTGCAATGTATTTTCAGATATTCAAAAACAGCTCAATGTATTCTAGATTGCGTTGTGAGGCCGCATCGAATAGAATAGTTTATTGCAAAGCAGTTCTTGCACCAAAAAACTTCTGCTATTTACCAACTTCATATCAAACACTAACGCTACAAAAGCCAAGCAAACGAAGAAACTTGTACCTAAGTTAACTCGGGTTGAGTTGAAGTAAAGATTTGAGAAAGAAGAAAAAAACAGTGTACTACTCCGCTGTTAAAATGGAGGGAAGCTTTTGCTCTTGTACTTTATCCTAATTTTTTGAGGTGCAAAATGAGATGTTTTTGGTTCTTTTTGTGGTGTTACAGTAACGCTCTCTTCAGTTTTTCGGTTCAAGCAAGCTTTACGCATATAGTAAAACACTTTTCATGAAAAAGGCCTCTTCGTCTATTTTATCATCTTTGTGAATTTGAAGTTTTCAAATATTTTGAAGAAATATAAAAGAATTTCAAAAAATAGCGGTTAATTTTCTCTACTGACTTTTCGTTTTCAAATTTTTTTCATTTAACCATAAAATATGTACTAATAAAATTCTACCATTGCTTAGTTTGTAATTCGGACTCTGTATAAGAGTTTTTGCTTGGCGTAGGTAACAAACATGCTTTAGAAGTTCGATAGTGCTACAAGTTTGGCCTCACCTAACATTTCCTGTTTCTGCGTTTACTATATTATGTGGATGCTTCAGTACCAGAATTCTATGCTGATGGCTGATGTTGTATCTAAAGTAAAATAGCATAGACGATAATCTAGAAAATTACCTAATTAAAATAATAACCAGACGGTTTCGGACATTAGTTTCCTTGATTCTCAATTTGAAAAGATTTTCTCACTTTCTTTCTTTTCGAATTTCGGGATTTAGGTCAACTTATTTCATATTATGTAATCTTATGACTCTCATTTACGTCTTGATTAGGGACGTCGATAGATTTGAAACAGCCAAAAAAAATTATAAAAATTAAAAATGTATTTTATTGCAAGAATGGAACATTGTAAAAATAGTGTCGCTAATTAAAAAATCAAGTCCATACTATGATATTCACATTTGCATGCTTTTAGCTTCCTACAAACTAGTAACTAATCATCATAGGTTAGTAAACTTGAAACGTTCTGCTGATGAAACATTCTTAATACTATATCAAAATGTAAAATTGTTTTAGTCAGTACATAGTTTTCGCATCTAAAAAATCTAAAAATCGTCTCAGTTATCATGAATTCTATTTTATACTACTTAAAACCATACAATGTCAATGCCATTATATTTGCAAGAAAAATTCATAGTCTGTTTATAACTAGATTTTTAAAATGAATTTATGACATTGCACTGAAATACCTGCCTGCATTTTAACTCACGAAAATTTAAAGACAAGAAAGTGACAATGAAAATGAGATGCGATTCCCAAAAAGATGCTGAATCTGATGATGCAATGAAGATGAATACGTTAGCAAGCCGCAAATAGCAAAAAGCATACATTCAAGTTGCTATGAAGTAGCAGCTGAGAACCGCTACCCTTGTCTATTTAGTTTCACATGCAAATGCAAGCACGTGTGCCAGTCAACACATCAAAACAACCGAATTGTAATTAGAAACTAACAAACTTGGTTTTTATTAATTTACCCGTTAAATACTGACTAATTTCCTTGGTGATATCGTCGTTGAGCTGGTGATAATCTGGATGCAGTAGGCGCACCTTCTTGGTAAGTTCATCCATGTACAATCCATTTTTATTTAGAAAATCTTCTGCCATTGTACTCAACTAGTTTGTTACCTAATCAGTAGAGTTTTAGTTAATGAAGACGAAGATTGTTTAAAACAATCTGTGTGGTTAGTGTTTCTTCAAGTGACGACGAACTAGACTAAAGTAATGTAATAGCAGTAATTGGATTAAATATAGCTTGTGTTGATTGCCCTTAAGGCTTGTTTAAATTATTCAAAAGATTTGCTTTACCTGAGGTAATTAACTATTTGATAGATAACTGCAAAAATATTTATGTGTGTGATATGAGAGAAAAGTACTTGCTATGGGGAAAGTTGGTTTGTAAAAACTTTCAATCCTCTGTATTTCTTGTTGATTTCAAGTGGTTGTTATGGTGATATTATCGATCTCCAAAGTGGTTCATTTATTGGATGTGTGTGTGCGGTTATAATTTGTGGGAAAACATTTGAGTTCTTTGAAAGATGTACTAATTGTGATCATTCTTCATTGTTTGATAGAAATCAACTCTATCCAACCCAGTGTGAGCCCTTGTCGCCCCCAACAATCATCAAAATGTCAGGTTCCAACGATTCTAATCAACCTCCAGTCATGCTGACTGAAGACCAGTTTAAATTTACACTGATGAGATTGCTGGGTCCACTGAATACTAAACAGCTTGATCACATTATAATTCCGAGGACATATGGACCTGTTTCTATCAAGACTAACGAAGAGAAAATGATTGAAGCAGCTTTTGAAAGTTGTGCTTTCAAATGTTTTATGAGTTGTGTGCTAGGTGAGTTTTCGTTTTTGCACTTTAACTAATCATCATATCTTAATGGAATTGTATTCCCTCAGCAAGATGTAACCGTCAAATCCTGCCTTTTATATTCTTTGATTAGGTTACGGCTTGGGTGGTGTCATTGGATTATTTTCTGCTAGTGTTAACCCTACCATTACAGGCCCTGATGCAAAACAGCAAACAGCTCGAGAAGTATTTCGGGATATGAAGGCTACTACAATGAGCCATGCTAAAAACTTTGCTATTGTTGGTGCGATGTTTGCCTCAGTTGAATGCGTTATTGAATCGGTAATTAACTAAATATATAACTAAATATATGTCAGCAACACAACATTTGTATTTAAATGTCTTTAAATTGTGTGCATTGTTATGTTCGTTAGTATCGGGGGAAAAGTGACTGGAAAAATGGGACTAGTGCGGGTGCTGTAACTGGTGGGTTAATTGGTTTGAGAGGTAAGACTTTATTAACTTCGTTGTAGATGAAAGCAATGTCCATTTTCATATTTTAATGCTGTTGGTTTTACTTTACAGCTGGAATCAAAGCAGGATTAGTAGGTGCAGCGGGTTTTGCAGCATTTTCTACCGTGATTGATTACTACATGAGACACAGATAATAGCTTGGTAGGTTTGTAAGAATTTAAGTTGTTTTCCAATTTGTATGTTATGAAAGTCAAATAGTGTTCTCATACATAGCTTTTAAGGATGTGTTAAAAATGTAATGATAATAAATTAATGCACAGATAGTAAAACTGTAACGTGATTTTGTTGTTTATATTTTGTAAATGCGTAAAGTTGGAATAATTTATTATGGAATATATACGGAATATTGTGATTAGAATTCAGTTCTTACACAAACTTACATCAATCGGTTTAACAAATTCACATAAATTAAGATTAAAACTATCCGTTTACAGGAATTAAAATTTAGGTACAACTACTGTTACCCCATACGACTATTTATCTTACAATATGACAACCCAGGAAAACTTAAACGTTATCTTACTTCTAACTTGCTTCGATTTGACAGTATAAAGTAGATGTGAAACTAAAATACTTGTTTCGAAATTACACAATACAGATATCTGGAATGTAAAAACTCATAATTGGTAAATGCTTAACACAAATTGACAAATTGTTACTGATTATCGTAACTTTTATATGATCCAGCAAGCTCCAGCAAGTATTTGTCTGGGTTTTCCTTCCATTCTGGATTGTTAAGGTTGATTTTCTTAGCTTTTTCGGCCTGTTTCGCTTCCCATTTTCTAAGATCAGTCTGAGAGTCTCTATAAATGATGAAAATATAGAATGAGAATTACAACAAAATATTATATATGTACTTTATTAACAATATCAAAGAGTAATACGTACTTCACTTTCGGAGGTGCACAGCCCCAAGCCAGGAAACGTATAAGTTTGCATGGAATTTGCTTGTACGAAACGTAGCTGAATTCAGGTTTAATTTCAATGGACAAGTTACGCGGGTTCTTCCCCACTTGGATTCCAAATGGGTATCCTCTTATGGAAAAGTTTGCATATAATAGCTTTGCTCCCTCTATAAAAAATACGTTTACATACAAATGAACTTACATATTTTATTTTCAAAGTTCACGGTATGTGAATTATAGATTTAAACTTACTTTCAACTACACGAAACTCAGGTTTCACCATAAGCAACAAAGAGTCCTCGCCTCCCCAAAAATGACAACTTTCTCGCCATTCGACATCCGATGCAACACAAAATAGGTAATCATTGTCACCTTTGATGAACATAAGAGTGGGTCCGCGGTAATTAAACATATGATGCTGGAATCTGTTGATGCTAAGGCCCTGATCGTCGCTGTCATATAATAACGACCACGTTTCTCTGCTAGGTTGATCCCCAATCTGAAAATTAGTCATAATTTTTTATACATTAATAATTAAAATTGTGTAAGTTAAGCCATATTAAATAATATTTTAACTTTAAACTTATATACTAACCATCAAGTTTTGCATTAATTCTTGCGGAGATGAAGTTGGCTGAGAAGCTGGGCTTTCAGGCTTCTTTTCCAAAACAGCAAGGTATTTTGGGGGTAAAGAGGACCGTAGAAGCCACAAAAGTACTGGATGTATAAGAGTAGCGGTTGGATCTGGATCCTCCTTAGAATCTTCATCTTTAGACGCTTGCCCATTAGATGAATTCTTGATTTTCTACAAAAGTTTAAAAAATGTTTACATTTGATCATTGCTTTATGACTACTATATAAATGCAAAAGGTATTTCATATTATGGTCCATTGATATTTTATTAAGACAAAATTACCGGATCTATCTTGCCACTTTTAAGGAGCGTATAGCTTGTTGTGAGGTTAT
Source organism: Entomobrya cf. arborea Gr-Col-00668 (assembly GCA_034699025.1). NCBI lineage: Eukaryota > Metazoa > Arthropoda > Collembola > Entomobryomorpha > Entomobryidae > Entomobrya > Entomobrya cf. arborea Gr-Col-00668. Next base: position 16,807 of record JAQIWN010000341.1, read on the forward strand.
GACTAATGTACTTGTGCATTGGAAGAATAAGCCTTGGTGTATTTGTTTGGATCCAGTTGGTAAGGAAGAAAATTGACATCTCTTGCTTTATATGGTACTGAAAATTACAGACATCAACAACATTTAACAGCAAAATAAAATCAACTTATTTTTATACACAACTTTTCCTTTAAGGATTAGAATAACGAAATAAAATACACATCACTCTTCGTGATGTTGTGAAAAAAGGCTAATCGGATTTTCAAGAAATGCAGTATTTGCCGGTAGACATTTGACGATATTTGTAATGATTATAAATAAACTACGCCGTGACTGTCACCCCACTTTCAAGAGTGCAGTGGCATCACAAGCGGCATACTTACAGCAGATTTGTATACTGATTCCATCCAAGCCACGGCTGTGGGGGAACTAACGTCTGAATCATCTTCAGTTCCCAAACCATGCACAGATCTGTACATGATGTAGACGCTACGGAGAAAATCCATGAATGAACTTTGGTCCATCATTTCCTTTCCACACGAAAACATCTGAATTATAAATACACAAAAAGTTATTTACATCTGCATGTCTGGCCGTAAAAGGTAGAGGCAATTTGACGAAATGCATGTGTTGTTTTTTTAATTAACAATTTTGTGAGTATTTACCTTAAGATAAAACGTGGCCTGGTCCTTATCCGTTATAGTAGTAAATATTTTTTCGCAGCCTCGTATAAACGCATCTTCGCTGATTGATTCGACATCTGTCTCCTTCTCAGAAAAGTACATCCATAAATACCTACATGCAGCTATACTGTTACTGAATACATGTTTCTGCAATAAATAACATCAATATGAATGGTTAGTTTCAATTTCAATTACGAGATGAAAATTAAGGATAACTGTGATGTTTGCTGTGTCTTACCTGGAAAATCTCCCGAGAAATCAAAGCTTGTCTTTTATACCCAGATAACTCTGAGAGAATCTTTTAAACAAACCATGAAAAAACTCGGATTAATATCAATCAACAAATCAAAGGGAACAGATGATCGAAAATTAAAACTGAAGAAAACGAACAAATTTTCTTACCTTTGCTAACTTGTCCATATTCATATTTAACTGATTTTGTTGACACTATGTAACTTGAAAAATATCTCGTTTTACCGAATATCGATTACCTTAAAGAAAAATATCACAAGCGAGGTGAGCAAATCAGTAAAGCCTAACGTCTGCCTATTTATCATAAAAAACCTGAACTATTTTATAAACAAATATCGCAGGTGACGCACATACACAATTATATTTAGAAACCCGGTTTCAATCACTTTTTCTTTTCCAGCGAATCATCCGTTATATGACCTTGATTTAATTTCCACACAAAGTTGCATGAAAGCCAGTCCTGTAGCTGTGGCTAAGCAGTGCAGTGTTGTAAAGCATTAGTCTTAGTCTTGTCGTGTATTTACGGAAGATACCGATTCACCAAGTCAAGTCACTTACACAAAAGAACCACACATGCCATATGCATATTATTAACGACAGAAACCAGTAAAAAATGACTTCAGTTGAAGACAGCTAAAATGGAACTAAAAAACTTAGCACTCAGCACTATTCCGTTCTTTAACTACTTGACTATCTGTGTACATAAATGACAGTGCGGCTGTATTCTTGCTGTACCAACTGTATGCAAACTATGATAGTGCTGAATGATAAATACTCTGTTTTAACAACAGTACAATACATTTGTTCTAAAAATAATCATTAAGCCTATATTACTCAACCAGAGATTCATTTGAAAAATACTTAAAAAATCATACATGAAGTCTTTTAAGCTATTACAATTATGTTAAATTACCTTTGCTCCTAAATCTACGTACAACGCATAATATATTTTATTTCATTACCATTTTTATGTTAGTTTTTGTCTACAACATACTTAATATCTATGATGTATGCTGCTGACGCTATGATTTCGTATGCTATTGAAAAAATGATATTTATGAAAAATATATGACACCAACACTGTTTCCCTTTTAGACTTGACATAATGTTAATACTTCCTGGATACATGAAACTAAACTGCTAACTACCTTTACCTGTTAAAACAAATGATATTATTTAAGGAATTACTAACGATATTACTTACAAAATGGCTACCTTTGAATTAATTGATTCCAAATTGTTTGGCATAAATAAAATTACTTACGTGTGTATGATAATCTAATTGTAGTTTAGTTTTGCCTAGTTTGTCAAACTATAAGTTAAACAGTCAAATGGAATGACAATAGTTATTCTTTAAACTTCTAATTCCTGTATGAGAAAAGTTTAAATTTTTAATTATTGTGTGTCATGTTATGAACCTGCTAAATTGAACGTAAAAGTAAAATTCAAGTTAGCACAAACCTTACTTCCTTTTGGGACCGTGGAGGAACACTGGAAATAACAAAAATGTTTATAAATACATAATACTAATACAGAAAATAGGAAGTGGAAGTTCAACTTATTGAAGAGGTGTGCATTTCTTTTTACTTTATTAACCTACCTGCCTCTTGACAGACAATTTTGGCCACACATTTGAGCACAAGCTTTATGAAAGTTCTCCAAACAAAATATGCATTGAGAAATCTTTTCATTTCTCGCCATGCAATCTCCGCATCTATCACACCTGGACCTGGAATCTTTGGTCTTTTGTTCAAGAAACCTGCAATTTACAGATACGTGTTACATTCTGACTGTTTGCCTACATATCTTGTCAATGCGCAATGGGGTTAAATCTTTGGAGAAAATGCTTAAACTTAAATACACATACACATACGCTGCATGGCGTACAGAAATAATATATCGTTTTTTTGATCACAGACAATTAGTGATAAAAATAATATGTGTTTGCATACTTTGCATATAGTAATTATGCATATTTTTTGCATGTAATCTTACTTATGGAAATAGCCGGTGAAATGATCTTTCTCCAGAAGGTCTTGGTTTGCACGATTCTTGTTCAGTACCTTCTCGGGCGAGGAGACGACTTGTTCCTTTCCGGTTCTTTCGGTGACTATAGTGGGAGGACTTAGAAATCTCACACTTTTCTTTTTGCCTACAATATTCAGCTTTTGACTGAGCTCCTGAATAACCCTATCCTTTTCTTTAACCTCGGCTCGTAATTTTTTGTTTTCAGACCTTAACGAATCATTTTCCATCTCCAACTCATCATGACCTCTTAATGGACAAGTTTTTAGATTAAACCTTTTGGCTGCCATCCTGCCAAATTATAATCAGGCAAAAAATAACGCAAAATCATGGTTTATTGTATAATGTGCTCATTATTATGAATAAATCGTACTTACCTTTTACAAATTAGTTTAAGTAATTAGTACTTTCTTAACTTTTTACAGTAACCATAGAAGTTGATCTTATCTTCAAATTATTTCTATATCAAATGTTTTAATGGCCACGAAGTGAAAGCATATTAAAATAAATAATCATTCACTAACTAACAATAGGAATGCTCGTTATATAACCCTTTTATAAATAATTCTGTCAACTACTATTATTACTAACAGTTAATCCCGTTAATTGTACCTCTTTAAAAGTCAATTTTAAATTCTTGCTACAACTTAAACCGTAAAAAATATGTTCGACAGTATCGTTATAATTTTACTATTTATTGACAAAAAAAAATCAACCTTGCTTTAAAATTAATGAAGTTATTGGTATTGTGTTTACTTGTTTTATGAATTTAATTAACACTTCTGAAGTCTTTGTGAAACCGACATAAAAAGATCAAAATTATACCTTCTCAAATCTAAAACAAATCAACTGTCCTACTTTTCTTCACAACTGCACAGAGACAGACTGAGACTGACTGTATTTCTAACAAAAGTTCATGATTTTCAAAAAACCGCCATTGTAGTTTTTTTATCTTCCTATTATTTCAGTCTGACAGATTTGACCTCGAGCGTCCAAGTTTATTTTACTGTCAATAGTAATTCAGACACCAGGTCATATTTTTTATTGCTGCGCTCCAGTCATCTCGTCTCTTTTCATTTTGTACTGTGCCGTGTCTTTCATGGCCGATAAAAATGACAATCGACAATTATTGCATTTTATTTCAAACTGAGAAAAGCGGTTTCTTTTAAAATTATTCAAATGTTCAGAATGTTCTTAGTTTTTACTTCGTGACATATTGTTACCTTTGTTATGACTATGAAAGTGTAAATCAGTTGAAAAGTTTTATTTTTTACTTTGTTCAGATCGTTGAAAAAAATATAAAACACTTTTGCATGCAATTGTGCACCTGCTATAAACATTCCTTTCCATTGCGCATCTCATTTTTTGCTGATTGCGTTTATGAATTCATCTCTTTACAAATCGGAACTCTCTAAGCATTGCAAGGATAGCTTCCACGAAACATGTGTACAAAGCCATCGACCACATCCAAGACCAAACAGTTTTCCTGGTTGGTTTGACATGTTTAGAAGAAATGTATCCTTCGTAAAAGTCTGTGAACTTTGAAAATGACATGTGAACTTGAACTCTGTGATTTTTATAAGACTAGCAGTGAAAGTGTACGTCATATACTAGTATACTAGGAGAACAGTGGAGAGACCTATGAACTTAATTTTAACTGTTCATATCTGTAAATAGTTCATTTGCTTATTACTGTTTTACTGATTAGTCTCTTCAAATTCATGATAGATGTCATTGCATTGTAATTATGAGTGGATGAGTTAAGAATTGAGAAGTAGTTAAATCAGATGTTCATCTGTGAAAAGTATAAATTAGCAATTTAATGAATACTACGATTTAATTGAATTGCAAATGGATTCATATAATTACGTTTATTTTATTATTTGGGCGAGGCTAAGTTGACACCGACACGCCTATTTAGTTAGTATTAGTTTGTTTGTTAGTTTGTTATTTTAGAAGTTTTATTATCGGGTGGAACTCTATTAGGACTACTCATTATCATTAGTGGTAGTACCTCAATTAAAAAGCTTCAGTATTCGTCAAAAATGGCACTAACTTTCTGATCCAAGATTGAACCATTAAATAATTTACTTTTACTACTTATTCCTCTATTTATGGAATATAATACATCTATTCATCCAATCCAGGATAAAGTCCTTAAAACTGGAACGGATTTGATAATTTTACCATGCTAATGAACCATTAAACCTTTATCATGTTACCAAACTGGTTGACTTGACCATTCCAACGTTCACATCAAGTTGTATAATTAACTGATCATGATGAGATTACTTGTTTCTGTGTCATCATCGTCTTCTTCAAATGAAAAGGCAATTAAAGTAATAAAAAAACCATATATTTTTTTCGTACATGCGCAAATTCAAGACCTTCGAAAGTGAAGACGAAAGTAGTATCAGTATCCCATTATCGTAATCATTACTTAACTTATCTAAATCCATCTTCTGTCTGTGTCATTTCGTCTACTCTAAAGATCTTAACTGAACCGTTGAATTACTTCAGTTTCCAGTTCCAGTCTAGCCTTCTCTCTCATTTTTAAAAAGTCAGACAATCAAATCTTTCCCTTTTCCACATTAATTTGCTTATTGAGTAGTAAATTCCACAACAGTTGTCTCAAAAAATGATGAAGATGAACAAGTGCATACTTAAAGTTGTCATACGACAACGAGAAAGTTTTCTTGGACTGGCAGGAGTGGTGATGTTATCACCCCAACCACGACCACCACCACGAAGCCTCCTCGTGATGACCTGTGCAAATTCCCATACATGCGCGAAAGGGGTAAGTTTCCTTTTTGCGTTCTCTGAACTCAACGATTAAAAGTTACGTTACGTGAATAATGGAGATAGAATTAAAATCAAAATTGCAAATTCCCAACAAAGTTAGATAAGAGAAAAAAGTTACGTATAATTTTTTTTTGATAACTGTGTAGCTCTTCCTTTCACATTTTATATTGCATGTTATGTCATGTCATGCTATAATAACTAGTTTTAATTAAAATTGCTTTCCTGTTCTCAGCTTTTATCATTTTGCTAAAAAGTAGCTATCACATCAATTTTTATGCAACCCAGGAGTTTGTAGTTTGTACCTAATTTGTACACACTTGCATAATTATTTATCAAGTAAATACTTACAGTTTTGTAAAGAGTAAAGAGGTGTGTCTTTTGCATATATGGATGGATGGGTTTATGTATATGGGAGGTTAAGGTGTCCCTTTTCCCATGAAGGTCGTAAATTGCAAAATCAGTCAAGTGCCCATCAACTTAATTAAATTTACTGTTAAACAAACTCGTTGAGAAATTGGTTTTACTACGACTTGCCTGTCAAGACAAACAAATAAACTTGTTGAAATTTTTGTTTTTTCCGACAGTACTTGCCTGGTTTTTTTTTATTGCAAGCCGCTTAATAAACATTACATTAACCTTAATCCTGCCCTGCAAACCATCATTATTTTTATGACATGTAGCGCAATTAAGCTAATTAAATACATATTTATTTTAACATAGTCAATCATAACGGTGAAAACAAATCAGTTTGCCAGAAAAAAATAAGGTGTGTGCAGCAAAAAAATAGCATGTTGTCTTATTTGCTCCCATGGATCCACCTCTTTAAATTTTGCATAACATTTTTTTGTGTTTTTGTCGGTAATTCCTTGACTATCAGCCATCAATCTAGTTTTTATATGTGATAAATAATTAATAATGTAATCAAAATAGATAAGATTAAATGTTTTGATGGTGGCGTATGAAATCAGTCATCAACATCATCCACTCGTCACATGTAAAACAACTTGAGCAATCAAGAGCCAGTATTTATAATCTTTTTAATGCATGTTTTGCTGGGAGGCGTGTCTCTGACGCCACATTTTATGGAGGACACATCCAGGGAGAGGCAGAGATAGGTTGTCAGCATCAATACAAGAAACGGACCATCATTATATTGTTAGACAATTGGTCATTAATATATCTCTTTCAATCTTTTTTAATGATACGTAACATGTCATCATATTACTACTTCCCCGTGTACACAAGTCAATAACAACAAGAATTTATTCAAAAACAATAAATTTGGCAATAAAAATGAGAATTGAGAAAGAGAGGAAAAGGAGAATACAAATATTATTTGTTTGATGTGTCTTGCCATAAAAAAAATCAAGTAGCAATCGGGAAAAATAGTTGAAATGAAATGAAAAGGTAAATAGTAAATTTGTAAACACGCTATGTAACTGCGTAGTATAATCGTAACACAACGTTTGTGTATTCACGAGAGAGAGACATGCAACTATTTTTTTACTGAAGTTTACTGCAAACAACTGATTACTATTCAAAAAAAAAGGTTTATGATTTGAAGATGAGTTGTTTTGGATCGAGAATGATAGAAATACCGATGAAGGAAAAGAAAAAAATGTGTTATTATTTGGTTTGCCTGATCAGTAAAAGCAATGAACTGGATCGAATTGGAATAATATGTCGGATTAGCGCTTGCTTGTAAGTATGATGGTTATGTGCTGATGATGATGAAATGAAGATGAACCCATCAAAATAAAATTAGTTCTTTTTCTTCGTCTTCTTCAGCTTTGTTTGATAGATGAGTCGAAGTAGAGTGGTGGCTTGGCTTTGACTGGGCTATGAACTTATGCGCATGTTATAAAAAAAGTTAACTAACTTAACGTCTTTCCCTGTCTCGGTGGAAAAGTACTGGAAGGATGTTTGGAAAAGGAATGTGAGGTATATGCGCATTCATTATGTAATGTCAGTGAGTTCAGTTGTCAATGCAATTCAATCTTCGGCTTAATTGTTCGTGCCGTGACATCAGAGAGCAAAAGAAAACCAAGATAATCATAAATACATGTCATGTAAAGATGGATGGGGTTTTTTTCTTTGTGAAACTAAACGATTTGCTTTTAGCTTCAAGGAAATCATGGTTAAACTGAAGTATAATTAATTATTTAACTACACGTGCTTAATTAAAGCTGTCATTTGACGTAAAAACTGTACCCGAAGATCTTACGTTAATGTACGCATGCTTGCACTGCATAAACTTTTTTTTTTACTTTTAAAAAATCAAAAGTATAATAATTAGTAATTCTAAAAGAACCTTTCATCATCTGTACTCAATCCTCATAAAACCCAACTGAACTAGTAAAAGTAGGAGATTTTTTTTATAATCTGACGAAAGGATACTTCTTTGAGAGTGGCAATTTTATGCTTGGCTTATCATGCAAAAAACTGCTTATCAATCAATCTTTGTCAGTAGCGTCACTGGTGGGATGATATTAATTTTTTTATCCCTGTACAAATTCCTGTTGGACCATAAAAATAGCAGATAATTGTTTGACCAGTCAAAGTCAAGCCAGCAGAGAGGAGGTTCTCTATAGTATTATAACTATAATTATTGTTGTTACTAAGCCAGCAAAAATAATTTGCAATCATGAAAAAAAATTACATATCTGGATGATGAGGACTGAAACTGAATCCGTATTGGTTGACGGAGTGGGACGTGGTTATTTAACAACTGTGGGTCAGATTATACATGTGTAAGTGTGTGTCTGCTTTTAACTGATTGTGATAATAAATATGCGTTGCAAACCATGTTACATCTCTGCTGCTGTACACTTTTTATGAGCCTAACATACTTACAATCTTATACCATACAGTTCAGTGCTTTTTTCGTTACTGCTTTCTGCTACCGTCACCGTCACAAAAATCAAATCATAATGCTGATTGTAGACTATATGCATGTATTGATGACCATTAACATTTAGCTTTTATGAAAAGGAGCAGAAAATCCAATACTGGTTCAATGGTTTTTGGTTAAGCTAAACATTGCATGGAGGAGTTGTTATGTATCTTGTTCGTCGTCGTCAGTTTTTCTTGAATGGGTGCTCTTCTTTTTCTGCTCTGGTTTTTTGGTATAAATGTAAAACTGAGCTGCTCGTCTCTTCCCCGTTCTTTTCAGAGCTTAGCTGCAGCTGTGATCACTGCTAATAACGATCTTCATCGGTCCTATACTAACGCCACCACCGGTACGACAACAACGACAAAAAGACACGCTTTTCTGAAAAGTTCACATTTGACAAGTAACTCGAATTACAACCGAAAAAGGCTTGTGGGGTCAGTTGCAAATTTTCATACTGCCAACAAGTGGGAGAAATCAAGAAGTGCCTTACCATTATCATCAGTTGATAAGCTTGGGATTTTACAACGTTACTTTTACTCGACAGAGGAAACAATCAGTTCGGAAGACAAAATGAATCAGTTGAATCAAGCAAAAAATATTTGGAGGAAGGCAGAGGCCATTTGTTTTGACGTGGATTCCACAGTTATTCAGGATGAAGCTATTGATGAGCTCGCCAAATTCTGTGGAAAGGGAGACGAGGTGGAACAACTGTAAGGAAATTTTTATAAATTTTTCTTAAGAAATAAACTTATTTTAGAATTTTACTTTCTTTGCAAACCTTCTTGCATAAACGCTTTTAGTAGAAACACGCATGCTCCCATGCTGCTAACTTTTCAAGGTTTCATTGACTTTTCTGTGTCTCTTTTTGCTAACATGCAAGTTACACGTTACAGTTTGCATTGACATGTATAGTCTCATAATCGAGCTACCTTCACATTACCAATATAGTCCATTCGAGAGAAAAATTGTCATGAATTTTCGGTAATAGCACAAGCATTCACGTTTTTCTTAGTAGATTTATGAGAAAAATAAGTAGAAATGTCAAAAGACATCGATTCATACTAAATTATTAGTCATCTTTTCTTCATGCGGCAGCCATCGTGATCGTCCTAGGTAGATATTCTGACCACTGGGCATCGGTGAATATAATATGCATGTATGGCAATTTCTTTCTCCTGCCAAGCCATCCTTTTCCACAAAAGGACGATTAAAATTGGAAAAAATGATGAGCTGGCTTACTCATCATTTCATTTCATCGTCACAGAATAATAGCTCTGAAATACTTATTTACTTTTAACTGCCACGACCACGACACTGGGCAAACATCCAATTTGGATTGATGCCATTTATACGGCCATTCAGTTTTTAAGCTTCATATCATGTAGGCAGGAATACAACCCTTTTCTATTTTCCAATTGACTGCTTTGTTTACCCGGTTCATCGTGATTTTTAGGCCACCTTGAACCACTAAAACTGACTAATATGCGTACCAAAATAGTTTAATTTTTCATATACTATTCATAGAACATTTATGCATACACATAGCATGTAAATACATTTTTTTCAGGTTAGGAACATATCGCACTGAACTTGACATTGCATCTGGCTAGATGGTTTGAAAGCATGCAATACCGAAATTTATATAAATAAAATATAAAAAGAACCTTTTTGAAAATACTAAGGTAAAGTTTTATATGCTATCCGACCCCCCCGTTTTTTTTGTCTTTACTGCAGAGTAAACACTTTCAGACATTCACCATATCAGTTTTTAAGCACTTAACACGCTTAATGCCCTACTAAATTGATGTGTAAATAGAAAAACGGTTGAACACATTTGAAATGTAAACCCATATAAAAATTTTATTTAAAAAAAACACCTTTCCTAATACCCCATTAGTGTTGTCACGCATCAGTCACGTGTTCCCTTTACTTGTTAAGCAAGCTTTGTGAAAAGATTTTTGAAGAAAGGAAAACATACCTGTTTTTTGCTTAGGAATTAGTCGGTTAATTAGCGGTTGCATAATAAGCAGTTGCATTGCATGCATAATGTGCAACAGCTGCAATATTTTTTTATGACAGTTGTTAAAAAAGTGTTAAGGTACCTTGATTACCTTCGCAAAGCAATTACTTCCTCTCATCATCATTATCATGTTGCTCCCTGCCCTCAGTAATCTCGAAAAATCTCTATCTGGGTACACAAAAAGGACTTATTGAAAGTGTTGTCGTCATTCGGTTCGTTTTGCATTCATACGTCAGTTTTTTTGACAGTCAAGTCCGCAAGATAATAATTTGAATGATAACAGATGTACAATGGAATGATAGGTGTTTTATGACGAAAACAGAGCCAAATTATTGCATTCATACTCAAGATCAAGTTTAGTCAGAAAAGCACTCATACATACAATGTTAACGATAAACTTTAATAATAGAAATTATTGATTACGAAGGTCTAAATTACATACTATACTAGTTACTCTCTTTTGTTTGCTCTGCACCTTGAACTTTGTTGCTGCAGCTGCTAAAAGTTAACTTGTCAAGTGCTCATTTCAGGAAAGATCAGGTTCCTGCTACCAAAAAAAGTAGAAGTGGGATATGGTAGAAGAAAAAGCAATTATATAACAATGCTTTTATACGTTGTCAAGTATATGGCTCAAATTAGCTAGACAAAACAAAATGTTAGATTAAATCCATTGCCCAGCTATCGTTTCGGTTTTTTGGATTGAATGACATTACAAGGTTTTTCTGGGTGTTTGTCAAAGGATGATTATATTTCTGTCATTTATAATCATAATACCATTACTTATTATATACCTAAATATTGTTAATGGTATAATTATAATTAAGCAATTGAGAATTTCACCAAAGGAGCATTGCATTGTTTATTATTATTAATTAGTATGATTGCGGCTGGATGTAGTCAAAAAAAAGGTTGGTACACCCTTTTCTAATTTCATTTCGTCTCCGTCTGTTTCATCGCGTCACAAGAAGTTGCATGCATTTCATGTCATGAACAAGTTATTTCAGTAGCAATCACATCAAACAAAAAAAGCATCTTGCTTTAATAAATGGGTTGAGTGACTTGTTGACTTGACTTAACTTGCCTGGAATAAGCAAAGTTCATCATAATCATCAAAGCAGGCCTTTATTTTTGTTTGTCTTGTTATTAAAATGTCGTAAATGCATGATGATGAAATGCACTCTTTTCATTTGAATGAAAACTCATTTGATCTGTCTGTCTACATTAAACTTCAACTCATTCATAACAATGTAATATTGCGTTGTATCAAGATTTAAACCACACATACCATTTAACTTGGCTGCATATATCCTAATAATTATCATGTATTTAGTTTGATCACTCGGTGAACATGTGCTCACTGCACTTGCTTTATAGAGACTTGGTAACGGAGATGATGAAATAAATGGCATATCGTATAACCAATTTCGCCAGACCAAAAAAAAACGAACCCGATTGTCTTGCCACTTTATATTCAGGTAATAATCTTTTTGTCTAGTGAAAAGCTAAAATGTAATTTTCAGAATAGCTAGTTGGCGGGCATGTATTTTTATAGTACCACCCGGGTTTTTCCTTTTCGTATAAAGTACAGCAGTATGTCATGTTTCTGCTACAAAATACAGTCCAATATCGCGACGTTGAAACTCTAATCATCAAATAAACCCATGCATCAAAAGAAAATCAGGGGAAAAATGTAGTAAAAAGAAATGCTTAAATGAATACCTAGAAATGTGATTGTCTGATTTTTATTGACTTATTCACTTTTTGTTCCAATTTTTTTGCGCCGTGGTTGGAGTTCATAATAGCTACGGTGACAAAAATAACAAGAAATTACATTAGGAAATTACAGTAGAGCAAGGTTTTCTAGAAATTACTAATTATAAATACCAGTTTTAATCTAATTTGAACAACATATCAAAACATTTGATATTTCGCATTTTTTTAACTACTGGCTCCTGAAATAAGATGAATGAGTTGCTGTTAATGATGTTGCAATATTGCTTAGTTTACTGGCAAAAACCAGATTTTATAACTGATCCATGCAAAAGATTATCGTTATTTTTAATCATGGTTACTATTTGCTACTGTCGACTTAACTGCTGGGCAAATGCTGCATGTTGTACTTTTTCTCAAGCACATGACTTTACTTTACTTTACACACCCTTTTAATTATGCTGCTTAATATTAAACGCTAATAGATACAAATTTATTTTAATTAAAATGATAAGACGATTGTCATGTATGGATGTATTACATAGTCTATTTTTATCAACTTTAATGTTTAGGACGAGAGAAGCAATGAAAGGAGGGATGGACTTCCGCCAAGCCCTTGCCCTGAGACTAGATCTGATCAGACCCAGTCTGCAACAACTCCGCAATTACATCCTCAGCTCAAAACAGCGCCTTTCCCCTTACGTCAAGTAAGTGAAAATTGTTTTGTCGATGATTTCTTAGAATAATTAACAAACTGCAACAAAATAAAGGGTAAAAATGTTACCTTTCGTGCAATTTGAGTAAGAATATTCATTCAACGTCATTGTATTTTTCCTTTGTAAATGACATGTTATCATACCTTCCTTTTAAACATTTCTTTCAAAATCACATTTAAATCCACCAATCAGCCAGTTTGCAAACAGTTTACTTTATAAACCAGTATTTTCGCAAATAATATACATATTTATATGGCGTGCTTGAGGATAAAAATTTATAAATGGCTCAAGGAGAGGATGGTTCGATGAATTTGAATGTAAAATTGAACTGATTGGTCAAATATTTAGTGAAATGATGCTGCTGTTTTGCAAAAACAACATGTTGAACGTTTAAATATTTAAAATTATCCTTATCGCCTTACCCACCATTTCTACAGTACTACACATTACTTTAGACTTAAAACCATCATCGTCTCATCAGTAAACCAGACCACTTCTCAGAAGAAAAAAAAATATACGTAATTTGTTTCAAGTGAAAACACGAAAGCAGTGCGTGTAGCTTTTTATGTAAGAGTGTGTGTGGCTGTGGGTGTGTTACTTTGACGTGTAAATCTCATCCTAAAAATCCTTTAAAGCTATTGGTCCATTTAATGGGTTATTTATCCAGAGAGTAGAGTAATACCTTATGTATAATTATCTTCAGCGTAGCGTAGCAGGATAGTTAGCATTTGATAAACTGGGATCTAAAAAAGTAGAAAAAATCCTTCTAGTTACAGCTGGTTGAGTTAATCAAAGATTTTTTTGCTTTGCAACAAGATTACCTAATCAGTATTGCATAGACACACAAAAACACACACAAGCCATGTGACGAGAACATGATTTAATGTAACCACTTTTCTTTCGACATGAGAGCAATTAAAAATCAGTTATTTTTGTAATTGAAAAAATGGGATTGTGATGGTTAACAGTCTTTTTTCTCGTTATAATCAAAAGAAAGGATTTGTTGTACAAGCTGGTCAATCCGAGAATATACAGAAGAACGGTCCTCTGCAAATATTTTATCGATTATATTCTGTATTGCAAATTTTTCCTATCACTGTATTTACTTCAAAGACAAACAAGACAGTTTGACACTTTTTTTTAAATGTTGCTATGCAAGAAAAAAACATTTCATCGCATTACAGCAGCTTGCCCACTGCCTACAGATAATTTTCTTTGTTCATTCATTTGCCTTGATGAAATGAAAAGGATGGTTTGGTTAGTTGTTAGTTTTGCAGAGTAACCTTGCAATGTATGGAATATCATTGGTACCTAAATGTCTGACAGGATAGGATCAGCAGAATTGGTGGAATTGATAAACAGTCATGTTATTATTATTTTCTGCGAAAAAAGGTTGGATAATTTGTTATAAAAAGGCAAGTTATATGTTTTCCGGTAGCTTAGATTACCAGATCAATATGTCATAAAAGGGTAACTCATCGCATTAGAGTACTTCTTCAATAAGACTTCTCTGACGGAGATGCGTAACAAGTTTCTTCTGAAATAATTTAAATATGCATGAAAATATAAAAATCGGCTAGAACAGGTGCAAAATCAAATAAAATGAGATGATGTTGATCGTACTGAACACCTGCATTACATGGTTACATTTATTTGTGTCGCTAGGGTGGTTTAATGAGATTATCGGGAAATTGAAATTGTTCATGTATTTATGGCTGGTTGGTTTGACGTTCTAATGAGTATTCTTTTTTTGTTGAATATATTATTTAAATGTTATGTTCAGAGATTAACATTCGTACGTACAGGAACTGATGATTAATTTTTAATGAATTTTTACAGAGAGTTGATCCACGAATTGCACAAGCGAGGCAAGGAAGTGTACCTAATTTCCGGCGGATTCCGTAGCATAATCATTCCATTAGCTCAAGAAATGCACATTCCAACAGCGAACGTTTATGCCAACAAACTCAAATTCTATTATGACGGTAATTAAAGAAATAATTTATATTTTGTTGTTTATGAAACTGAAATTCTATCAATTGATTAGAAAATTAGTGAGCTTGTGTACATACTACGCATTATTTTGTTATTGGCCCTGTAATATTTATATTTTGAAATATTTTAGGAGAATATGCTGGCTTTGATGAAAACCAATGTACATCAAGAACAGGTGGAAAGGGACAGGTGATCCGAAACTTGAAAGAAAAACATGGCTATGAAACAGTGGTAATGATTGGTGATGGCATTACCGACTGGGAAGCCTGCCCACCTGCAGATCTATTTATTGGTATGTCGCTCATGTAGTTTTAATTTTCATAATAAAATGGCCTTGTTGGCATATAATGCTATGACCAAATCACTAACAATTTTTACTTTGATGCAGTAGCTTATTTAAAACTTTGTTTGAAATTTTTATTCAAGGTTTCGGAGGAAACGCTTACAGACAAGAGGTCAAGTCCAAGTCCAAGTGGTACGTTACGGATTTCCGGGATTTGATAAATGAGCTTAGAGATTAGTGGTGACATAGTGAAAAATAAAATAATTTCCATCGCATAAATAGAAATTCGTACATAACTATTTTTTCAAATGCAAATCGTGTAACATTTTGTTATTATTACAATTAATACTTAACGCCTTTACTAATATTAGCTCGATGATAACATTAACACAAACAAGCGGATGAAAAAACAACATAATTTATACAAAAGTTTTATATATGCTACTTTCTAGTAACTAGTACTTAGTTAAGATAAGTTAGATGCTAACTAAAAAACGAACGACACGATGAAACTTTTATCCAACTTGGTTGAGATACATGCAAAGCTTCGGGACTACCGCAATAAATAGTATAAACATAAGTATAGCTAGTTAGTCTGTAAAAAGTTAATTTTTGTTTGATGAATGATTTAAACTTTAAATGCACAAAAATACAAGTATACTGATAGGCATGTAAAGTATATAAATGTACCTTAACTCGTTAATAAACTGTATGTTATAGAGCATTACGATGCATAAATAAATGGGACAACAGTATAAAAAAATAACAGATAATTTGAGTTTGTAACTGAAAATACATTATTCATTTATGGCACATTTGCATTTCTAAAATTCAGCTTCATAAAAAGAAGCAATACATGACCACATTACTGCCACCAGCACAACCAAAAACGCAGGCAGATACAACCCCCACCGAAAATCCAAAGAATTTTCTAAAAAGCCCGAGTTTTCAAGTAATTCCTCTGGAACAACGTTCCACAAATCTCGCCAGCAATTTCGGTATAGACACTCTCCAAAGTAAAACTTTGCCCAAAATCTGTATGAAAAAGTTAAGTCTTTCAATTTATACCAACTTTCATCATATTAAAAAAAACAACGGATTAAGACAAGTTTACCTTGACATATCAGTGTACTCTTCCTTGTTTAGAATTCTCTGTGACACTGATCCTGTGAGTTGAACTTCATTCTCGATGATCCCATTTGAAAACTTTTCCATGCTGAGAATAACCAAAACCAGGACAAAACAAAAATAGCTCATAAACATCTCTTCTACTTACTACATCAACATATAAAACAAACTTGGATATACATATACATGGCAAGTCCCATATTTATCTTACATTGAAATCAATTCTCATACCTAATAAGCGTAGATACATTTTCCCCTTCCACCCAAATAGACGTTAGCCGCACATGATGCGGAATCCCAGTACATGTAAATTCAGCATCCCTTGTTGTATTTTCAATGTCATCAAATTCATCTTGTTCTACCCAAACGCTTGGCTCCAAAATGGTAACGTTCCCGTTGAAAATATAGTGGCTGATTAGAATACTAGAGGCATTTATTACCTTCCTGAAATCATGTTGTAAGTCATAAAAACATGAGTGAAATTCTTAACCTGACCTTGCCGATGGATTATTACATTATGGGTTGATGATGACGATGATGAAATCCTTTCTCCTCACACAAAAAAAAATACATAATCCTTTCTAAGGATTCCTTGTTCAACGTAACACATCAAAGCATACCTAATATCCTCACAGTTATCCAAGGCAGTCACGTCTATGTGGTAAGTACACGGAGGGTACATATCCCACCTTCGGTGCCTACTCAAACATTCCGTTGGGCCTACAATACAAACAAGAAAGAAAGCAAAAAATAAATAAAGCTTGCTGTACATAAAAGAAAACTTTATTGTTGTATAAAAAAAGAAAGCATGTTGTATTTAGACGAGTTGCAACATTCCCCAAATTTCGACATCAGAGTAAAGAGTCAGCAGCCATGTCGAGAATAGCTCGTGAGTCATTACTCATCATGACTATGACTTGAATGACCGTATGTTTTCTTTTTTTTCCCTATGAAGCGTGGAGCCGACTTAGCTCATTAGTCTTCTTACAATCTAAACATTCAACAGTTTTGCTGAAATAAGTTTTCTATTAGTTGGAGTATAAACATCATTCGGCAAATGTAACACACAAATCATCCTATTAATGATCTTGTACAGATACATGTCAAACATCATCTCTTTGTTCTAACGTAAGTAAGGCAATCACTGCATTTTGCAACTCCCAATTCCCTAATCCCATTCCACGCAGGGTTTTTTTGCGCAACGAAAATTATTGTAAATAAACTTGTTGCTACTTTTGAATGAGCTACAAAGAAAAACAAACAGATTCGTTATACAAATTTTCAATTTACTTTCAAAATTCGCAATATCTGTTTCTCAATACATTCTACAGTCCTCAAAATTCAACCTAATAGCTCACCTACATAGTCTAAAAGATTAAATACGGTGAACTGTTGTGAAATATTTTGTACAAAAGTAAGGAGCCCATCAATTTAACATTTTCAAAGAATGGGTAAATGGGTTATTCAAACGGAAGCATGTGCTACTATTATTCTGATTACATTTCTCTTTTTTCGTAAAATAAACATTTTTTTGTGGAACTCTGTTCAATTCTACTGACAAAGAGACATACTCAACTCCAACTGGTATTTTATTTAAATAAACGTTAACTGGAAGCCACCCCAAATAACATAGTGAAAAAAGATGCAAAAGAAAATGGGAGTCAAGTCAAGTCAAGCTAGGAGGAGTCAAGTCACCAGAGAAATTTTCTAAACTACTTGCTACTTAAATACAAAAGGATTATTATTGTCAGAAAGAGAAAAGTCGAAGGACTTAGATAAACTATAAAGTCTAGTTGTAATGGAAGACAACGACGTACGAATGTAGTAAAGTAATACTTGTGAAATAATAATATTAGGAATTTAGGAAGTACAACAAAATGATGATGATGATGAACAAAGGACAAGAAAACAGTGAAAGCTTTACAAAAAAGTACGAAACCAAGTTTGTCGAGTTGAGTATTTAGCAATGAAACATCCAAGAACCCTCTTGAAGATAGAGTAACAAGGAGGCTGACAAAGAAGAAAAACGGAAGGAAGGAAAAAAAGACAAAAGACTTTGTCAAGACAAGACTGAGGAACTAGCTTGTTTGTTTGAGTACGTGCCTCTGTGCCTAAACATATATTATCTGTAAGTAAAATCAGGAAAGAAAGAGAAAGAAATAAAACACAAGGTGATGGTGGTGGTAAAGGATAAGAAAAAAATAACTTTGAGAGTTGTGAGAGTTGGAAAACACAAAAGGGAAAAGTACACATATCAAAACACACAACTCGTCTTGTTGATTTTTTCCTCCATTATTCCCTCCATCCGAAAAAAAAACCATCCATCCATACATTTCTGCGAGACAAGAATTGAGTCCAAAAGTACGACACGACATGGTTCATTAGCAACCAGGGAAAAGTAGATAAAAAAATCTTTTAGTTTTAAGTTTACTTATCATCTGCTTTTCTCTCTCTCTCTCTCTGAAGTAGTCGCCGCCAAAAGTAGACCTAAGTCGTCAAAAGTTGTTAGGCAGTCCAAAAAAAAAAACTTTGAAAGTAAACTATTTACCCCCGCAAAAATAATACGTGTAATACGCGTAGCTCTTTAAAAGTAGTTCATACACCTTTACTACAAAAAAAAAAAACAAGCACAAAAGTAAACTATCGATAAGTGATATAATGCGGATTTTTGTTAGAGCTTATAAAGTAGCTGTCCCTCTTATTCTTTAGTTCCCTCCATCATAACCAATCATTAGTTTAAACACTCATCACTGACATCTTGTTTTGATCAAAAAAGGAAAGCTCTTTTATTGAAAACGATAAAAATGCGAGAAATGAATAGTATTTTTATTACTATTATTCTTATCATTACTCTTACTCATGTCAAGTAAGTATCGTTGAAAAAGAAAAAAAAAATCTAAAGTGTAATCCTTTCAACAATAACAGCATTATTGAGAAGCGTAGTGTTTTGTTGGTAGTACAGTGAAAATAGGGAACAGGATAGTCATGTTGACTATATTCAGTGTTTTTACCTGGGAGAAAATTTGGAACAGGAATGTTTTTTTATTATTATGTTTTTTTTTTCGGCGAGTGAGACTAAGCCTCACTTTTCCCCCATTGAGATCATATTAAGGTGATGATGATGTTATTTCAGAGACAATAATGTTTTTCACCTTGGCAAGCATTTTTATCTGTAGCTTTATAGCAAGAAAACTGCTACTAAAAATACTTGCTTGCTTAAAAGGAAAATGACAAAACAAACTCTCACTTACAACTCCTCTTCAATAGTCTTCTATAGTAGTATACTAAATGTAGATGCTTGGCATTGGCATGCATGGTTGGTTTTTGGCTTGTGTGAGGGTTTTATGCTGGATGTGTTAGAAACATTACAACAATTCACATAAGAAAATATGAAGAGAAATGAAAGGGG
>JAQIWN010000342.1:0-36679 GCA_034699025.1 Entomobrya cf. arborea Gr-Col-00668
ATTGTATTGTCAAAATTCAAGTAATTAAAAACATCACATTTTACATTCATTCAACACACTTAGGAAAACAAAGATTCATTCATAACATTTGCATAAGTACATGTACATGTCAAAAGTTTTAAACTAAAAGTTACAAAATATTACAGCACAGTTATCTTACTCAACCTGTTAGCAGTCAGCTCAGCACATGGTCTGATCTCTCAAATTCTAATTTCACAGTGATGCAGTGTCAATTATTGGAGCATGGTTGGCAAGGTAAATGAGAATGGTTAAAATTAAAAGACGAGTAGGGATTTTTTTTGCCAATTTGGTTTTACGGGGCACAGGGAGACGATTAGTTTCGTTTCGGATTGTGACAAAGCAAAGCACAAAGATTTGATGAGGAAAATGAAATATGCAAAACTTTTCATCAACGGGCTGAATCACTATAGAAAATTTTTATTCAGAACTATGGAACTATGATACGTTGATTTGGATTTCGAGACCCTTGCTTTTCATGTTGCATATAAATATGAGCATAGCATATTTGATAAAATAATCGTCACCAAGCGATTATTTTGTGAATTGAAGCTTAAATTAAAGGTTTATGGGCCAATTTAATTTGATTTGTGTGAACGCTAGTACTCGACACTAAACACCTGAAGATTCCATAGCATTTATTTTGGGTCTGCAGTTCCAATCAATGTTTGAAGCTAATGTCTGAGTCTGAGTTCCTGTGAAACTAATTTCTTTTCGCGTACCCACCACACGTCACATCCCGTCACCGACACAAACACGTTGAGTTGCTTTGATAATTAATGACAGGAAATAATATTTCTTTTCAGGGAAGACTTTTACTCTTCATTTTCGAAAGAATGCATACATCCAATCCATTCCTCCACCACATATCTCTGCATCCGCATTTTTCATTATCATTTACCATCACATTCACAACAAAGCATAATTTTTATGCACCTGCAAAAAATCATAAAAAAATGCTTCTCTCCATCTCCTCCACTCTACCTTACTTTGCTTGCCTTGCTTCTTCGTTTATTTGGCCTCTTTAAATATTTTATCCATAAAACCTGTACAAAATCTCTTCTCACTCTCAACTCTCAAGCAAAATGCATCTTTTTTGCCACTAAAAATTACAATCTCTCTCTACACATCCACAACAATAATGTTTTCTCATCCCCAATCCCCACTTTTCGCTTAAGCTCGTACATCGCAGGATAAAGGAGACAAGAAACAAACAAAATTTTATTTGTGCAACTCTCTGTACAAGACAGTTGCACTACTATGCTTACAGAAGAACACTTTGTACACGTATCTAAGAGAGGTGGAGCTTCGACGCTTTTACTAGAAAGAAATATATAAAAGTATAGCAGTAATAGGTAAGTACACTAACTTGAATGAGAGTACTAAATGTCCAAAAATTTTGCTTTCCGACGAGCGAAGCGATCATGATGATGGCCGATGTACATGTGTGTATTGGATTTTGTGTATATGGCCAATAGACAATGGTTGATGGCAAACCTGTACAATTTTTCTTGTACAGCAGCAGCAGAAGAACAGACAGACACACGGCTTCTTTGCTTTTTTTGAGATGAGAGAAGAGCTTCTTCGTCGAACTCGGTTTAGTTGTTAGTGAAGCTAAAGACTTTTTTTTAGCACTTCAATATCCAAAACACAGCTTTTAAAGTTAATGGTGAAGAAGAGGAGAAGGAGCAAGAAAATCTTGTTTAAAGTTCTGTGGCTTTTTACCCTATTAAAAAAGAAGGAACAAGTAAGTTTTTTTTAACGTTAATGTTGTTAGTAAAAGAGGACTACTACTTGTTGTGTAAAAGAGAGAAGTGTAATAGGAAGCTCTATTATCTGATAATATATTGTACTGATGGTGGGTTAATAAAAGCTTGGCTTGTTTTTGTTATTTTACAGCTTTTCTACTAACTATCGTAAGATTGTGGACTTTTAATTGGAGTGAGTTATTGTTGTAATAACACAGTCAATTTGTCTGGTAGTTTTGGTAAGTTTTTTTGTAATTTTGTGCATGTTAATTGTTACGTAATTTTCATGGATTGGATGGAAGTTAGATTTATTAGGGAGAAACTATTGAAGGTGAAATTGTTGTTAAATGTCAATTTTCTGGTTGACGCTTTTGTTCATGTTCATTTTGTCGTCGTAATTGTGTTAGTTTATCAATATTATGAAATAAGTTTGACGAAACAAAGCTATTTTTGTTTTTATTGTAGACCTCCGGGATTTAAGAGTGACCTTGCAAGCAAGGAAAGGAAATAGAGTTACTGATATAGGAAACAGGATACCGTTGCCGAAAGCGTATTGGACTTTCACTTTGAGGATTTGATGGACTAATTGAACCTGGTTTCAAGAAGTTGACGTGACGTCTATCAGTAGTCAAGATGCAGGTTACAAAGCGGTTGGCGATGCCCCTGCGCGTGCATCAGCTTTGGGATGCCATTCAGCACAACGGCCCGAACCAAGTGATGGATTTCGAACGTCTGGTGTCGGTGACAACCTCAATGCACAAAATTCCCAGAGGTAAGCCATTCGACGAGTATGTATATTTATTCACCTGTTTCAAATTAGATTGGGTTTACTAAATTGACTTGCTTTGTACTATACAGATGAGCTAAATCACGAGCTGAATTACGCAATTAAGGATGGTCTAGTAGTATCTGAGGCTGTTGAAACCCAAAGACGTGAGGAAACGGAGATCTACAAGCTCCCAGATCCCACCGTCAACGAGAAGGGGGACCACGACTGGTACTGCTTCCAGTGTCACCTTGGGGGTCAAGTCGTGAAATGTGAAGACTGTCCTCGAGTTTACCATCTCGAGTGTCTTCCTGAAGACAGGAAGCCTGAGAAGGACTTGTTCATCTGTCCAGCTTGCCATGTAACATTTTTAAATACATATTTTGTTCTCAATCGTGACTCATGCATGACTATGACATACATTATCATTGTCGATTCCACTTGATTCGTTGTGTTCACCTTAACGAATGAAACTGAGCTTGTGCATTGTATTTTTAATTTTCCAGATCATGGCTGCTAAGCCCAGCTCGGAGAAGGTCAATGTCAAGCCGAAAGTTTTAAACCAACTCTTGATGTACATATGCGATCGCTTCAAATCATGGCAAATCGAGTTGTTAGAAAAGGCTGATGGAAAAACTTGGGCGACAGCTGCAAACCGCACCAACAAAGAGGCATGGCGTTTCCCATTACTGGTGTATTTACCCATGGACCTGGAGACGATGGTTGGCAAGGCGACTACTGGGAAGTAAGTTTCTGATCAT
The DNA here is from genome assembly GCA_034699025.1 of Entomobrya cf. arborea Gr-Col-00668. Classification (NCBI taxonomy): domain Eukaryota; kingdom Metazoa; phylum Arthropoda; class Collembola; order Entomobryomorpha; family Entomobryidae; genus Entomobrya; species Entomobrya cf. arborea Gr-Col-00668. The sequence goes on from JAQIWN010000342.1 coordinate 3,294, forward strand.
TTAAAATAATTTTGTAATTTCACATTGGACTTTTTACAATATTTTAACATGTAACCATGTGCTTGCTGTTACCACCTTAGGTACACCTCCTTGGAAGAATTCCAGGTTGACTGTGAAACACTGGTTCATGCGATTGGAGTTTATTTCGGTGTAGAGATGTTGAAAGGAGGGCAGATCGGCCAGGCGTTTTTGAGAGACGCTATGCACGATATTCAAGAAATCAAACTTTGTCATGACTGTTTCCGGAAATCCAATGAGAAAAATCATGAGTGGTGGTTTTGCCTCCCTTGTACCGTACCTCACGAAGTCGTTTGGGCTAAGCAAACAGGCTATCCTTATTGGCCTGCGAAGGTAAGATCCATAGTCTTTGTAGTCTTAATAAATTAGTTGTATTTTTTTCTATTTTTTAAGAAACTAGGCCCATATTTAACTTGTTTTAAACTTGTGTAATTTTTCTGAATAGGTAATGAAGAAGGACGGTAATAAGTATGATGTCCGTTACTTCGGAGGAAACTATGAGCGTGGAATTATTGATGCTAAAAACATCCAACCGATTGAGACTAGTATAAATCAACTGAAAGTACGCCGCACTGCTCTTTGGAATGATGCTTATGATGAGCTAATGAAGTTTCAGGAAATTGCGAAGGACCCTGAGTCGCAGGCTAAGCTTCCTCCTCGAGGAAAAGGTGGTTCCTCGACACCAAAAGGAAAAGGTAATTTATTTCCACCCTCTTAATGTCTCTAATTTCTAATACTAATCATTAAATCTATTTATGCGTGTATCTATATTAGTAGCATGGCGATCATGTATGATAGTACGAATTTAATTTTTTTTTAAATCTTTAGCTGGCAAACGAAGTGCATCTCAAAGTCCTGAAGAAGTCGCTCCAAAGAAAACCAGAAAGAGCGACAAAGCTGTGGCAGCCACTCCAAAGGGAAGAAAGTCTGCTGCGGCCAAAGCAACAACTACTCCTCAAACTAATGGTACTTCAACTTCCAGCGCAGGAAAGAAGAAGGGAGCAACCCCCAGCAAATCAGGTATGTTGCCATAAATTAGTTATGTTTAGATTAGCTATTGTTTTTGGTTATATTTGACGAAATTATTTTTGTACTGAATTAGCTACCCCTGCTCGTCGCGAATCTACATCAGGATCACGAGGCTCTTCGTCTACTACACCAGCAAGCGTCAGTTCAAAAACGACTGTGAAAATCTCGGTGGCGCCCAAAGAGAAGAAGCAAGTTTTTACTGATCTGGCTAACAGCAATCTTGACCCAGATGTAATCGCCTTCCTTAACGAATTAGATGACAATGAGAGTCTAGATGGAGACGCGTACATTTCTGATGAAGATTCCAATGTAAGAATGAGTCTTTGATGCGATCTTAAATGAAAGTTTTAATTACATAGTAATTTATATTGGATGAACTTTTATGGCTAAAACTAGGATTTGCATGAAAAGGTCTCGGAAGATGCTGTGTCGTCTTCATGCAACGAATCAAAATCTACACGGAGTGTTTACGTTCAAGTCTCACATCAGGGTCTTATTCGGGACAAAATCGTCAAGAAGTTGCAGGACTTGCAAACGCGCCACACGCAAGAACTTTCTCAAAACAAAAAGAAGCAATGGGTAGGTTTACATGTTTCACCTGTTTTCAAGCTGATATGACAACTCCTGTACTTAATTGCCGTTTTTTATGTTTCAGTGTTTTAACTGTGAACGCGAGGCGATTTATCATTGCTGTTGGAACACTGCATACTGTTCAATAGAATGTCAGCAAGTCCACTGGACACGAGAACACAAGCGTTTGTGTCGTCGTAAGAAACCCGTTTAAAGCATAACCTTCTCCATCTGCTAGGACTTTTATCGACTTCCAGTCATAATTTTAAGCATTGTGAATTGGCTGAATAAGTTTAGTTTGCATGGCTGGTTTCGATGTATGCATATTATATTAAATATTATTATGTTCATCCCTGACTAACTTTAGACCTCTTTTTAGAAGTCTCTATTTTGAGTTTGTAAAGTAATTATATTTTTTGTTTACGTAGCCTCTTTATCAGTGTTACTTTTAAGCGCTTTATCATTAATTTTTTGTGTTTATCTTTATGGATGATTTTTTTCTAGGGTGAAAAAATCCTCAAAAGCGTTTCATTTTCTATATTTTTAAATGTCGAATAAAAATTCATATTCATATGAAACTGACAACAATATGTTGATGTAGAAATTTTCTTCTACAAAGGAATTAAGGTCAGCATTGTTGTCGGCTATTGAATGAGTTAGCTTAGCTAAATTAAATGAATGAGTTGAGTAGTGCGGGGCTAGTTACTAAACACAAGTGACTTCAGGTAGTATAGGAGGCAGTCATCTGATCCGTGTATCTTTTGATTTTGATACTCGATATTGTTATGTTCTTGATTTTATGATTGGATTCAATCATTTGGTTGCATTTATGTATGTAGGCTGTCTTTAATAGTCAACATAATGAAACAGTAGATGACAAAAACAAATCAGTAGGACCTTTAATAGTGCTGGGAAGTTGGTGCGTCTGTAAAATCAACAATGTTTAGAAATATTGGGAGATTAAGGGATAGCAAAAGTTACAGATTCTTTACTTCAATTTATTTATTTTACAGATAACTACTGTACTAAGGAGTTTTTATGGGTAGTACTTTGCCGTATTTGCTTTATTTAGAATAAAAATAATTCGTACACTGAAATTGGCACCTGCAGAGATAGTACATGCATTATTTCGTGATAAACAGGTTAACTTGCCTTCTATTTTAAAGATAAGATAATTTTATGTATATAGTCATTAAATGCGACTTTTTTTTAGTTAGCTGTATGTTTCCAATGTTGCCTTTTGATGGGAATTCCTGAAAATCATAGTCATAATATATGAAGTTTTGGACGAATCAATTTATGTATAAACGTGTAGGAAGAGTATAGATTACTAGACGATAGTGCCTTAAAACAAAAAAAATCACATATGATGAAATAAGATGTGAATGATATAAACCAGATTTGATTTGGCAGGAAAATGTACATTTACTATTTAACTTTCCTTGGAGAAAACTCGTTTTAGCCATAAATTATGTTTGACTAAATATCTATTGATGTTTTCTTACTGTTATTATTCTAGTTTACTGAATAAAACATTTCGTTTGCTAATTCTACCTTCGATTTTATGTATATTATTATTTATCATCAAAATGCTAAATTGTTTATTTTGTATGCATACTATATTGTATTGTGATTATGAGATTCATAGCTTCTTAATTAGTATATTCAGTTTTAATACATACTATTTTTACTCGATTGTTTTGTCAATGTTTATTACCAATCGTGCATGATTATTTATCGCTTGCAGATTACGCTTTTTTTTGTGCATGTCCGTTGTAGTAAAATGTAGCTCATACTTACACGATGTATTTTATATGGCATTCATATTATGAGTTTTAGGTAACATTTACATTTGCATTGTTGTAGTTTTAGCAAATAATCAATGATGGTTATCTAAATCTAATGAACAAATAATACATGTAAGGTGTGCGCCGTGAACGAACTTCTGGGACGAATCAAAGTGGGGACGACTATTAATAGCTTTTGAAAACTACGGAACACCAGAAGGAGGACAGCCAACCAACAAATTATTTATAAAATTGTATTAATCAGATCTCAAAAAAAGCTTACTGAAGTGACAGAAATTTGATGACGGCAACCAAGAATGTAACTTGAAGACAGCGTAACTTGTTGAATTGAGTATGTACCGTGAAATCTATTTCAATTTTCCATTCCCCACTGACCTGCAGTTCAGCTTTTCCCTTGCGATGTTTCGAATCAATACATATTTTCGATTGATGTGATGGTTTATATGTTCTAATTGTGAGTTTATTCTACACTCTTAATTCTTCTAAAATGTAGTAGACAGTACAATCAATAAATTGAATTACTAAAATACTAAACATAGCATAATATTAGGTTTATAACATTGCATCTGTATCATGACAATGTTTTACTGCTTATTGTAATTTACAGCAATTTTTAAAGTTAAATTGTAATTAAATTACTCGATTGATGTACTCAAACAATGAAACAACATTTATTCCATTAATTATCTTTTTTTAAATATAATACACATTTTATGTTTTCAATAATCTGTATTGCAAACTTCAGGATTATGAATTCTCTCATCTGCGGCAGTAATATTCTTCCTACTAATAATTCTTCTACTTTTTTTCTATTAATGTTATATGAAAACTGGAAGTGTATTGCGATTCAATGAATCATGCTTATTAACTTATATATCAATAAAAAAGTTGACCTTGACACTAGTGACAGTACTGTAATTAAATTTACCTATGTTATGTACTTACTATTTTTGTTAAACGTACTGACCTGACTATTACTCCTTGACCAAACTGCAGGCATGTAAGACTTAAATGAAATGTATATGTAAAACCACCCAGTATATACAGACTATTATACTTATAAAATAAAATAATTTATGGGAAAATGTGTACAGAAGAATTTATTAAAAATAACGATTACGATTACAGAGCGTTGTGTTTTCTTAAGTCATAATGTGAGATTTCATTCAAAGTAACATGGGGCAATGAAGTACTTAGAGCTATCATATGGACAAGTACATTAATTTTTTGAATACATACACATACTGCACGATATTTATTGCAGATCTTTACTTTCACCTCTACACTAATCGGACTTCTTCAAGGTGTCAGTTTCAAATTACATTTTTAATGAATGCAAAACTCAGTCCGTTTTATAGCATTTTGGCACGCAGCACAAGTATATTTTAGTTCAGATATACATTCCTTAGCAACCAGAACAATGACAACATGAACAACAAGCAATGTGATGGTTACTGTTACTATTAGAATACATGGCCGCATTGTGGCCTTCGCGATGGATTATGAACTCAATCGTTTTGTATGCTTGAAGTTATAACGTAATTTTCTCCGATTATGGATTTCCCAAGACTTACAACGGGTGACAGGAAATGGCAAATGGTAAAACTTTCTTTTGTTGCAGGTTTTTTTCAACTTTTTTGGGTTCTGAGCTTATAGAGTTGATGTACTTAATTTGAATAACTAAAGAAGCACTTTGCTTAAAAGATTTCATACATCATTGACAACCTGATGTGACCGAACCGATATTCCAGTTTTAAAATATTCAATTTATTGCTGAATTCATGCACAACGTGTCTTACAGTTTGTTCATTTTGTTATCAGTCGAAAGATTTGCAATTCATTAAAATTGTACAAATAAAATGGAAGCAGAAACCAGTATGAAAGTGTTTAATGAAGGTGATGGTCCTCTGCCCCAACCTCGATTGGTGACTGCAGCACAGAGACCTGCATCACGAAGACGTTTCGGTGAAGCCATGACAGCTCGACAGGTAAACTCATCAGTCAGCATTATCAGGCTTATTGATATGTTGTTGTAATATCCTAGTAACAAAGACCACGGTGTCAAAAGCGAAAGGTCTTTTGTCTTTTTCTTTATCATGCACAAGCAACAATTCAGATGTACAGTTTCATCATCTTTCCCTACGCTATATTGCATTGTTATCTGCAATTAAATATTACAGAGACCGGAAAGCAGAATGAGCACAATTGGAGGCGGTGGAGGTGGTGATGGGTTCCAGCAACGCCCAGCAAGTCGTGTCGCTCGTCTCCAGTCAGCCATGAGACCAGCATCTTCTATGCGACAAGGTTCTGCCTTAAGAACAGCCACTGCAAGGCCACCGTCAGGAATCACCGGAGGTGCCCTTCCCATTCACGCTGCAGTATGGCAAAACTATAATTTTTAATGTAGTACATGCCACTAGCTAAAAAAACTTTTAGCTTTAACCAAAAATTTAACCTTTTTGCAAAGGTAAACGTTGTTGATCGTCCGGTGACACAACAAGGCGTTTCTGGTTTACGGACTGCAAGGACCAGTTATGGGAATCGTAGAATGGTTCATGATAAAACATACTTTATGGGTGTTTTGCATACAAAAATGTCGGAAATAACAAGCGAAATCTCTAAATTAAGTGCTCAAATTGACGCACTTGCAAAAGAGCAATCTACTTATATTGCGTATGAAACAAGAGTGAAAGAAAAGGCTACAGAACTGCAAGGTAAATTATCCTAAGCCGCAACGTTTAAATGTTGAAAATGACGAACACAGTAAAAAAAAAAAAGCGAAAAGTGATATGTTTGTCTTCATTTCTAATTTATGCGTTCAAATTGTAGAGCTACATGGAGAACTGACAGATTATAACATTTTGGCTGACATGTTGGCAAGTGAGAAGGATAAAACATTTCTTGAAGAAGAGTTACGGTCCATGAAGCGAGAAAATGAAGACGATTCAGCGCGTATTGAGTCTATCTATAACAGACGACGTGAATCAGAGAGGGTGGTAGCAGATCTGGAGCAAAAAATAGATGACGAGCGAAACAAAGCTCAACGCCTGATTGAGTCCCTAAGTCCCAATCTTCGTGGGCGTTATGAGACATTTCAGAAGTTGAATACACAACTTCAAAGTGAAATGGAAGGTCTCCAGTTTCAACTGGATGAGCTCAATAGTCGGAAATCAGAGCTTTATGATAAGGTATCCAGATCAGAGTTGAAGAAGAAAGCTGCAGAGTTGGAGGAGGAATTATTGGAAGCAGAGGAAAAGAGGGATAATCTTGTCAAAGAGTCGGAATCTCAGGAATCTCCTGAGGAGGAACGAGAAAGATTGCTGAATCAGGTGAAAGTAGATAATTCTGAAATAAGTACGTTGGAAAGGCAAATCTCGGAAACGAATGATTTAATTAGGCAAATTCAAGAGGAAATAGCTAACATGGATCAGGTAAGAGTTTGTTTGAGGAATCAACAGTATTCCGAATCAAAAATCATCATATCACATAAAACATATTTTGAATCTTAAGGAAATCGAGGAAAATGACTCGGATCGCCAGCAAAAATTTCGCGAGCTACGAAAACGGGAACAAGATATGGAAGAATTTATGCAAGCCTTTGAAGAAAATAAGGCAAAGGAAATGGATAATCTGGGGAGAATTGAGTCAGAAATTCTTAATTGTATGGAAAAGATCTCTCGAAATGTCCACTTGGCTGCTACATTACCAGAGTTGGTTATTTTGTGAATTTTTGTCTCATTTTTACCCCGAATTGATTTGTATGAGATCAGAGTTGATTTTTAATGCGTTTCGCAGAGCTGGGCAAACGTTTATGGAATTGAGAGAAGATTTAGAATTCAAAGAGGAGGAATTCGACAAGGCTAGATACACTACAGAGATGATTGAGTATCGGAATGAGACGTTGAAGAAGCAGTTAGACAATGTAATTAGTAAATTATTAGTTTCCATTCTGCTGGACTAAATATTAAATATATACATGCATATATATATATTTTTTAATGATGAGCATTTGAATAATTTTGGTTATTAGTTTGAAAACTTGGAAGAGAAAATGAAGCAGGAAATGCAAACCCTAAATGAGAAGATACAACAAATGCAAAAGGAAATCAGAAAGTTTGAAGATATTGACGTGGTAAAAAGTGAAGGCACTGAACGAAATCGAAAACTGCAAAAAGAACTAGTTAGTCTTGAGCAGCGTGCTAAAAAGTTTGTGGATGCGTTGCGGGCAATTTCCCAAGAACACGCTAAAATGAAGGTATTTAATATTTAAACAAAGAATAATTACGAAGCGTTGCATAAAAAGTTAGAAAAAGTTTACACTTACAATTTAATGTGTAATGTCTTTTCATAATATTTTAACTTGCTTATAGACGGAGTTAGATAACAATGAAGTTCATAGACAACTGACAAGTCTAGAAAAGAAATGGGCTATGTTGGAGGAGTCAAATTTTTCCGTTTCATCGTTTTTAAAAGCGAAAAAAGCAGAAACGGACTACGAGGGTTTAAAAGCGGAAGCCCTGGCCACATTAAAAGATTTAAATATAATGTTGCAAATCAAATAATCATACAATAATTGTAATCATTTATTATTACAAGCTTCAAACTTACATCTAGTTATCGTTATGAGTTTAAATTTAGATGTGTAAATAAAGTTGCTGAATTAGTTTCATTCTATATTTCAAGCCAATAAATACTGAAATCTCGCTTTATGCAGTTTTATTTTCATATATGTAATTTTAAAACATACTCTGGGAAAAGAAATGATATAGATATAAAGCAGCAAACAGATGAAGAGAAATGAATATATTTACTTTCACACGAATCAATTAAATTTGACAATTTGAACACCTTTAAATTTTCAAATGAAATTTTTAGTAAGGTAATCTAACGCAGATTTGCTTTCATTTCTGCCCTAGCGGAATAAAATGGAATGAACGGATCTTCGAAATAAAGAAACATGAGTGAAAGTATAATATACCATGCCTATAATGTGTTTAATACGTTTGATTCATGTTTCACTATTAAAACAGCCTGACTTCCGTCTTTGTCTTCGTGCTTGTTTAACTCACATTGAAATCTTTACACGGTGACAGAAAATTTATGCCCATGAGCAGCGGAAAAAAGTTCTTGTCATGAGGCGATTTTGCTATTTCATTTCAACTCTCCCAGTTTCGAAACTACAAGTCTAAATTTATGAGTATGAGTTAGTTCATTCAAACATGCACCTTAATAAAATGACGTCAACTCAAATTAACGAAAAGACCGTTTTTGTGTGTATTTGTATCATTATGCATAGACAATTTTATTGCTCTTATGTCTTAATTCTTATAAAGTGATTCAATCCATACTTGTATTGGCGTTTTTTTGATATAACAATAAACATTTTTGTGTTGCTTGTTTAAATGCAAAAATTGTAATATAGACGGTACACTAATAATTAACAATAATTTATCAACAGTAAATAAAGACGACAAACAGATATTGAAAAAAAATCATTGGGACAATTAATAACATAAATATATGTATGTGTGTTGTGTGTAATGTGTATTAAGCTACATTTTCTAGGTTCACATTTTTCCCTCAACGAGTACACAAAAAAGGTGCTTTTTTAAGTAAATATAACAGAAACTATACGTCTGGGCTAAAATCTACTATCGCTATTTTATACGTATATTTAATTCAATTTCCAGCAGAAATTTCTCTTCCCAAAATAAAGTAACAATGTTGTACAAATTTTCACAACGATTTATCTACGTGATTTCACTATTTAATAATAATAATTAACAATGATTGAACTTATATATTCGCAACAACTTTGGTATGATTAATGTGAAGATGACTTGGGGGAGCGTACCAGTACCACCACCCATTTTTTACTAACGCACGACACTGCCTCTGTTTAAGGGAAACATAATAATCTGCTTTTCATATCTCTTAAATTGCAGATTCCTCTGATTTATAACATTTAGTGTCTATGTAGAATTATTTGTAAGTAAAATGTAAACTGTCCAAACTGAATTTTAAATAAAAACATTTTCGTGACAAGTCACACGATAAATGGAGTACAGAGTATATAAAGAAGTAGATAAACTTTTTTTTCGTTCTGTTCGGTTCATAGTAAATTGTTAGAAGTTTGAAAAATGGATATATGTATATATTTCATAGGAAAGAGTCCGAGTGCACGATACGTTATATACGTTGTAGTAAAGTATATATAATTTTTTGTATGTCATCATTTTTATATGTCATATTTTATAATAATATAATGTATATGCATATAATTACAACGGCATAGTTGTTACTTTTTAAATTTATAACACATTGTTGGTTTGTGGTTTGTATGTTTATGATATTATACGTAGGACGTAGGTATTAAATATTTTTTAAGAGAATATGAAACACTGTTGTCACTGTTCACTCATTAATTTGCAGAGATATAATATGTAATAATTATGTGTGTATATTAATCATCGGTTTTCGTGTGTGTACATATCAGAAAAATTTCTCGTTTGTTTCATTTGTCTTGCACGGTTAAATAGAAGAAAAAAACTGATTCTTTTATCATTTTTTTGTTTTTGTTGAGTGATGTGTAAAAATAAGACGTAGTAAAAATTACTGTGATAACATTAAATAGAGGTACACGTACATTCATGTCAGTGAAAACTAGACCACCGCACACGTCTACTTTTACAATAAACTTAAATTAAGTTATACTTTATTTTTCATATATATAATAGTAATGCAATTAAGTTTTTGGGTATTCTTTAAACTATCTCTAAATTCATATATACTTCTTTATATATTCATCATGTATTTATATTTATTTAGTACTTATCAATATAATATATATTACGTAGTAAACACCAGTGATAACATTACTTTTTAAAGTGTGTAATGTATAATATAACAACTTTAATGCATATATATATGTTCGGCTTTCCATTATCAAGTATACAATAGTAAAATTAAGTTCTATTTAAGTTTTAGTTTTTTTTACATTATAGTATCAAGTATTATTTCATATCTGACCAACCAACAACCGAAACAATCAACCTCCAACCAAACAATTAACAAATAACATACACAGTGTTTTTTGCTACAATCAACCAAAAGATAGCTTAAATTCATAAAGTTTTTTTCTACAAAATATTAAGTAAACTGACATTAATTACAATTATGTTTTTATGACCTACAGCATAATATATACGGTGAGTAGAAACAAAAAACGAGGTTTTGATACTGTGTTTAATGTTCTAATGAGCTACAACATTCTTTTCCCAGCCCAACCAAATCATTGGATGGGAGCCGTTCTTGGGAGCCACAAATATTTACTGCTGTTTTAAATAAGTTTAATATAGTATACAGCAAAACAGCATCAATATCGATGTGCCTTTCCTGAAATATCATCAAGATCAAGTCCAAAAACTCCACACGAAAAACAACAAACAAAGGAGATAAGAAATTCATTTTTATGTGTCAAACATGGTGATTGAACAGTTAATAATAACATTGTATTTAAGTTTTCTTGTATTTTACAGTAAATAGAAATAGACAACCTATATATGAGTTTGCGGCACAAAACACTGTTCGTCACCACCCACCTCATTTTTAACCATGAAGCTCAGGTCAACCGTTGATGCTGGCTGCTTATTTGCCTCAATACTAGCATTAGTGATACTCATGTTCATCGCATCATCCGCTGTGGCACCGCCACCTGCAACTGAGGAAGTAGTTAAATTGTTAGCGGAAGATACAGCAGCGGCCACAGCAGCGGTAACCGTCGGCACAGTGGTGACCTCTCCTACAGCATTCACAAGGAGTGCAGCGTTGGCAGCAGCAGCATCAGCAGCGTCTGTTTCCATTTTGATATCCGCAAGCGTTTCATACCTAAACTTGCATCTAACTTCGTGGGTTTTCAGTTTTGTTGAGTCTGGATATGCTTGCGCACATCCAGGAATGGAGCATTTATAAGTGTTTCTCCCGATTTTTCTATGGACTGCTGATATATGACCATGTAGTAGTTTACTCGTTCGGAACGTTTTGTCACATCCTTCCCAGCTACAACGATGTGGTTTAAGTTCACAACGGCTTTCATGATGCTGTAACTGCTTCTTATCCGGGAACTTTTTATCGCAACCCACTGTGGAACAGCTCATACCATCATCACCACCTTGGACGTGTGCCATGCGCTCATGATTTTCTAAGAGTTTAAGTCGCCGGAAGGACTTCTTACAACCTTCCCATCTACAATAATGCACTTGTTTGTCAGCAGGGGTTGACTTGGACGACTTTGGGGTAGACTGAGATTGACTCGACCCTTCTGTTGAAATAAATGAAAGTGAAATCATTATATTTAATACGCATTGAACTGTCTTCAAAGTGAAAGCATGAGAAAATGTACTTTAGTTCGTGTAACATACTTTTGTTTTGAGTTGGTGTACTTGTTGTTGTTGTGTTTGTTTGAGGCTGAGCAACAGTCACCTCGCCTGTAGATCTAGTGAAATTCCATTGTTGGGTACCCTGAGCAGCTGCTGCTGCTAATTTTAATTGAAATAGAAACAAAGTCAGCTATTACTTGATCGAATAACATGCTCTTAATTATGCTCCACAACAATCATGCCAAATTAGCGTGTTCAATGTCAGCGAAAGTACTTACGTGTGGCTGCGTATACTACTTGTTGTTGTGTCTGACCTATCGATGAGTCGGTGGTCCTGTGAGCTTGTATAGGAGGCGACGTCAGATTGCCCAAACTGTCATAACGTCCTTGGATAGTGTTCCCTTGTGTCCCCTGAAGCATGATGTAGTAATCACCTGCTATAAAAGGAATTTGCACGTTAGACAGCGCGTCAATTTATTTGAAAGGAGTAATCATGCACAACACCTTGTCCACGACGGTTATCAACATTCATTATTGTAGCGTGATGGTAAATATAAATTTATGGTAGTAATATTATTTAAGAGTATACAAACATGCTCTCTGGTTAGTGCGAATGGTGTGACGATTTATAGCACTGCTCTGTACATTGTGCAGGAGTAGACCATACAACCCATTTTACTAGTAAGTTTTCTCAATGGAACGAGTCCAACTTTCACTCTCTCTCATCATTCTGAAGTGTGGTGATAATGAGTCCCTAAGCGCTCGAAATTGCATGAGGATGGTGCTGTATCTTTATTATGGACTTACTAGTAGATCTTAGATTTGGGTCCTCAAACCTTGTTTCATATTTGACAGCACCATTCAACGACAAATTGGTAGTCGTAAGATTGTTTGCAGACGAACCTTGGATTGTAGTTCCTTGAATAGTCGTCGGCGCCGCGACGTACTGAACAGTTCTGAACTGATCCCCGGTCTGCTGCTGCGGTTGCTGCTGGATCGCATTGGCTGGGGTGTACTGGTTTGAAACAGCGGCCACGGCAGCAGCGGTTGACAGCGACGTCCCACTTGTGTAATGGTTGAGAGCGTTGAAGCCTGAGTACACTTGCTGACAGCACGTACAGTCTCTCAGTTGGAAAAATGTGTCCTGGGCGTAATGGAAATGGGAATATTTTGCAAGTTTGGCGATAAGGGCCATTTCCGCTTCTGATCGAATCCCAACCGGCTTCACGTACACTGTGTTATTTATTTCAAACAATTTGAGATCATTATGCAGGTACGTCTTCTCAAACACGTTTCTCCAGTTGGGGGCTTCCGAATAAAACATATAAGGCTCTACACGTTTCAGATAGTACTTCTCGTATTCCTCCTCCAGTTTATCCAGCAACATTCCCTGTAAGAAAAAATGATTTACGTATATGAAACACTTTATTTTTAAACTATGTAAACAGCAGTTAGCATTAAGCAGTTTCATGATCAATTTTTATTTTCGCCATAATTCCTTCATTCAGTATGTATTTGAGATTGAATTTTTTTTTCTAATGGTAGATTTCTGCGAGTTTGAAGTTACGTGTATGCCAAAAGCTACGGATGACATATCTAATGAAGTTGTGTGAATGTGATGCCATGTCATGTAATTAAAATTTATAAAACATGGCTGGAAGCGAATTTAGATGACAAATGTAAAAAACACAATTTTTCTGCGACTCTTACATTTGCTCTGTTTAAATTTTCTCGGTTGACTACACAGAAACAAGTTTGCGGTAGATAATAAGTTTCATAATAATTCATTTAATACCATTCAAAAAACGAAACCTATAAATCTTTCTACATTCAATGATTCAAAATTACATATTTATATGAGTGAAAACTTATAAAGCCCACTCACTCAAGCGTTCCTTGACTGTAATATTTCATAAAAATCTAAGCCAAACTGTGATCAAGCTTATCAAACTTACATAAGTCAACATTTTATGCTGCAGTTTGCAATAATGCATTTTCATACATGTACATATCAACTCCTTTCTATTATCCATCATCATTTTATCATTCAATTAAAAAGAACCGTCATCTATATAAAAAAACGGTTCACATTGAAAACTCTGTCGGAAAAAGATAAGTTCAACCATTGTAATTCATTTAAAAAATTAAGACTAAAGTTACAAAATAGGTTTAAGATTTTTTAAGTGTCATGAATTATGAATTTTGTTTTGAAACTTCCCATCTCTGAATACCATGACCTGTTGTTGTGTAGTATGTGTATTGAATTGAATGGTATTGTTTTTTATGTATGTGAGGCGTTTGTAAAAATATGTGGATTAGTAACGTAAATTTGGATTAAAATGAAGATACTTGCAGGGCGTAATGAGTTTTGTTAATATATGTTCATGAAGAACGTAAAATAAAACAAGAATTTTCACATAAACTTATTTAACCATGGGATGCGTCAAGTTCGCAGTACACCTCAAATTTGAGATTTAATTTGTGCAGGAAAAACTGGTTTTTCGTGCATCACTGAGCAGCGTAAACCTTTAAAAATAAATGAACGTTCTTGTGAAGAACTACATTATTAAAACTAATACAATTTTTTTCGTATTTATGCATGTTGGTTTTTGGTGCTTCGAAAATTAGGAGCCCTTTTGGGTAAAAATAGTAATCAACACAGCGAGTGAGCACGGTAAAAAGGAACAGGAACTGGGCGATAGCTCATAATTTATTTGAAGTATTGATAAACTGGTTTAATATTAATTCTAAATTCATGCCTTCAAAATCGTAATTAAACGGGTTAGTTCAATTGTCAAAAATAAAACTATATGCACTTGATTTACACTAGTATATCATTGCGATTTTGAACAGCACTTTTCATTTCTAGTATAGCACTAATCCTGTGACTTCCTGCTAGAGACAAATTACATAAATTTCTGTCTAAAAAGTGTGTACAAATTTTGGACCTGTTAAAAAATGAAAACTAGAATGGGAAAAACTCCTTAATAATTAATAGGTCATCGCTGTTTCTTGATTATACCTAAAGAAGTCAAAATCAATCATTGTGTGCATCGAAAATGCTAATTCTTATTCATAAATACGCCTACATAAAAATATATCAATTCCAAATATTTTTTTTCATTTCTAACTAGATGGAAAAATTTGGCAAGAGTAAACGCACGAAATGGCATAGCACGAGTGGAACATTGTCAGTCAAAAAGATAGACAGTATTATAAGTGTAGTGGCATCGACATCGGCATAAAAATCAATACTTGTTCAACTTCAATTTTGATGGCAATTAACGTTCAAATTATGAAATTGCTCTTAAGGAATGCAGACAACGGACAGTCTAAAACATCTTAAAAATTAAAAAGTGAATGGGTTTTTTAAATTAGTACTGTAACTTCTGTTTGCTCTCCACACTCCCCGTTGATTTATAAATAGTCAAGCACGAGCAGAGCCGGAAAACAATGCATACTTAATCATATCATCGAATATCTACCCGTGAAACAATGCATAATGCTATAACGCTTCAATGATGATGATGATGATGGGTAGTTTTTTGTAGAGCTTCTAAGCATTTTTTTTTCAAGGGCAGCTCTGACCACCTTTATAGCCATTGCATATCGCATCCCTATTGCATTATAAGACGAGGGCGAGGTGGGATGATTTCTGCAAGAAATGCACTAAGACTGAGAGTGACATAGATATGCAGAATGATAGCAGCTAGCAGCGTCGTCGGCTGTCAAATTACCAGTAACTCCCAATCCCTAAGCAAACCATCACAGTCTCCTCCATCATCAAAGCACACAGGTGAAGGGATTGTGTTAAATATGATAGCAAAAAGTTAGCTTAGAGTGTTTATACTTTTTGTACTCCAAAAAAGGTACTCGTTTTCATTTTCGAAATTTTATGAAAATTCATGAAAATCCACTATCCTCTGCTATCCCGCCAATAAACGTGTCGTATATCATGTCATGTAATAAAATAGCGTACGTACGCAACATACATATATTTTCTTTCTGTTTTTAATGTAGTCTTTTGTGGACACGGACGACGCAGCAGTTGAAGTTGTTGTAGTGGATTTGGATGTTGTTAGCAAATAAGCAATAAAATATGCATACATGCAATACACACACTCATTCCTCCACTTCACCAATTCACCAGACCAGCCACTACCACCACTAAACACCGTCGTCCATCCGTGTTAAAAGAACAGAGAATACCGATACCGATACCACTTATTTGCCATCATTGCCATGCAGGAAATACACCTTCCTGTATGCTTGCGTCCCGTCCTCCCGTGTACTGGTACTACTACAAAACGTCTTTACTCACATCACACTCATTATATTACATTTACTATTTTTTTGTGCTACCAGACCAGCACTACTATTTTGATGATGATGAAGATGTTAAAAACTTATGGTAGTTCATTTCATGATGAGATGTTGTGCTATATGAGGATTGTGTGAATTGTGATGTGATCTCTGTGTAATAATAATGATTATATGTTGATCATGATGATGGGCATGTCTCTTTCGTGTTTTTTCCATTTATTTAGATCAAAATGTTCATGAATGATAGGACGATGTTTTGATGTTGTTTGGTTATATGTTAGATGATGTGATCACTTAATGTTATCTAAAAGCATCGGCACTGACACGGCATCGTCGTCGGTAATAATAAAAAATATAACCAATTGCACATGAATTGCTTTTTGCTAAATCCTCCACAGCTTACCATCATAATATTATTACCATCAATTCAATAGAGTACACATAAAGGGCATGGCATACAACATAAGCCGCCGTTTGTAGTAAAAAAAATCGTAATGTTGATAGTAAATGTGCTTTCATCGCTATTTGTACAAGTACCACAAATGTAAATATTTTTGTGTAGAAAAAAAGAAAGGATGAGAAAGGAAAAGTGAAACTATTAAAAGGACACACGGTATATATTTTTTTGTAAGAGAACTCACCTGAGGATATCTACAGTGAAGTAGAAGCATTAAATTTGAACGGAACTCCTCCATCGTGGTTTTGTTTAATGTAGTTACGTTACACACTAATAAGGCCTTTAAATAGTACTAATCGATGCACTTGAATTAATCACACTTTTCTCCCGGAGAAAGCTACTTTATAATTATCTCTCCTTTTGCTTGTATGTAGACGCATGGAATACTTTTTAAACTACGTCGCACAATAATTAAGTTTTTTTTTTTCTTTTTTGGGGGTGTTGGTGCACCTGCACCAGGTGTACTGATGATGAAACTGATGAATGATGATGACAACGACAAGTCGTTAAAAAAGAAATGCCAATGGATAAAAAAATGTCAACCAAATTTCGCAAATGGGATCAGTCGCACAAATCGCTCAACATTCTAATTGATTGTGAGAAAGTAAAATAAAAAGAAAGTAATTACTCATTATTGAGGTAATTATGCTAAATATTTTTAGCTATACATGTCATATACATGGTGTATGTATATACATTTCCTTTTTTTTCTAGATAATTTTCCCGTTAAATTTGGAATCGGGTAAAAAGTTTTTTTCCCTCTTTCAGAGAAAAGACATTTCTTTAATTTATCGTGTGAAAATTTAAGTGTGAAGCGTTTTCCATCCCTTAATTTTTTACTAAAAATTAATTTCTCCAGTCTGCCCACCAACCAATCAACAGAGTAACACTATCACATTTGTGTGTAAACCACTATTTTTTTTGTATCCCCTCTGCAGTTTGTATATTAATATTATTTTTTTGGTGTCAGAAGGAAGAATACTTTTCTAATGTCGATGCTGCTGAGCTCCTACTGCCAGCTCTTCTGCATTGATAACTTTTTAATATAACTTTCCACCATAAATAAAAATGATTCTTCCAAATTAATATTTGGTGCAAGCAACTCCTGCCGTTGTCGTGTTATGTTATGTTCCTTCCTGATAAGAAAAAAGTTATTTGTATCTTTGTATGAAAGGAGGCAACTTGTTGTTTTTTTTAGGGTTGATCTCATTGAGAATTTTGGTGTTTTCTCTTATTTAATTAGTGGAGCAATGGATCGGGGTAATGATCAGTGGACCAACGGTTAGCCATATTTTTTTCAAAAATTTCTCAGCTTTCGAGTTCCACACCGAAATTCGCACGCTTCACTTGTGTGTTCCAGCTGTCGCCGTCTTTAGTAGACTTTCCGTTCCCATTCCATTCCATGACATCAAGTAGACTGCCATATAAAAATCCATCCCCCCAAAAAATAGCGATATGTGATGGTGATGATGGTGGTGGTAGTTGGTGGTGGTAGTGGCAGTCGACGAAAAGGTGTATATTAATAATAACATGTATATATGTTAGTTATAATATGCTGCTTTGCAAAAGAGAGTTTGTGTGTAAAGCCAAAGAGAGAGAGAAGAATATATATACTTACAATTTTTAAAAAAGCTTGTTTGGCTGGTTGTTTTACTTGCTGGCTTACTTTTTTTTGTTTGAAGATCCTTTTCACAACCTTTTTATATATAGCCAAATAAATAGCCGAAATGTAAATGGTAAATATACGCGTAGTAGCAAATAGCAAACGAAACCACGTAGGTACAAGCTTTTCACAGGAGCTTTACGGCTTTGAACATTTCGTTTCCCGTACAAAATTCAGCCCTGTATGTTTTCTAAGGCGTATATGTACGTTACGTACAGTCGTATCGTCGTATGTACGGTTGAATTCAATTCAATTCTTTACTATAAAATCTAATCTATCTGTAGTCATCATAAGTAATGCATGGATATGGATGGATGTATGTACATTTTACAAACAACAGTGGTGGTAGTTTGTAGTGGGTATGGGCATATAAAAAAAGTTCTGGTGGGTGCGCTACATCAAGCAAAAATTATAAACGAACTAACGAACCGAAATATGTGTATTTTCCCTTCATGCCCATAAGTTAGCTTTTATACATCATACCATATCATCATATTATTTTTGTTTTGTATTTATGGCATATAAAGATAAACCCGTGTAAACGTATAATATTTTATGTATATACCAAAAATGTTTAGAATTAGAGAGAGAGAAAATGTATGTACATATCTTATAAAGAATTTGAACGTTATGGCCAGTTACTTTTCAACAAAACTGCTTGTTTGCCTATCGTTCTTATGTACCTCTGAATATTTTTGATATACCCAAATTTGCTCCCTCAACACATAGCTTTTAAGTGAAGTGGACAGAACAGGGCATCTGCTTCTCTTCTCTTGCTTTTCTGGCTTGTATATTGTACATCTTTTAGAATAATATAATGTTATCATATTCATTCAAAATAGTTTGGTTCGGTTGGTAATACAAATGAAAATGAGAAAGGGGAGGAGGTGTAGATTCGTTGTATGTTGTAACGCCAGTGGAGCGATGCCGTTTTTTTATCTACTTTTCTTATCCTGTCCATTGCATATCTACATTTCCCAGGTATACATTTGCAGGATGCATGGAACTTTGCCCTCCAAGCGTCTTTCTGTGCGTTTAAAACAATTTTTAAACTTACACAAAGCTTTCAATGCTTTTTTTCTAACGTTCATCGTTCATTCCATATTATTATTATCGCTTCACATTCACACAAGTCATCCAATCATATTTTTGCATCATTGTAGTGCTAATAAACTCTCCAGCATGGGGGATGGATGGGGAAACATGATAAACTGCGAGAAAGAAAAGAGTCTAGCTACAAGCGAGCTTTTCCACTAACAACAGTACACAGTAAGGTCAATAATGCAATGTATTTTTGTAAGTTGTGTGAGAAATATTGAAAGATGTATTGTGATTGATGATAGAATAGAAGTAGTATGTAGTTTTTTCTTATGCTATTCAAGTAATGTGGTGTTTGAAGAGTTTAATGTATGTAGGAAGCTCTCTACAAGTAGCCCGCTCAATATTTTCCTGTCGTTGTATACTACATCTCTTAGCTTTGGTATAGTGGTAAGTGGTAAACTCTTTTGGTAAATTGGTGTAAAAAGGAGAAGACCTCAACGAAGGTTATGAGAAAGTTTCATGTCTTTCTCGATAGAAGACGTTGTCTATCTTGTGCAAAGGAGCACGCTAACAATGTCCCCCACAACGATTTTACTCATTCACAGATACACAATATGTCAGAGAGATTAAGCTGGTCCAATTTCATGAAAATATTAGATACATTTTGCGTGAAAGGAGTATAGACTAGATATTATATTCAGATTATCAGAGAAGATGAACGTCATTGCGATAATAAAATTGTTTTTGAGAGTAATTATTGCATTTCTCGGTATTGGACTGGACTGGACCAATCATGCCACTCTCATGAAATTGCAATATAATTTGAGTTCAGAAACTTTAGTTTGCCAATACGACAACCAATCATAAGTGGGTATAATATGAATGTTTTTGTGATGACAATTCCTGAATTTCTTTTCATGGTTTGAACTTTAATGCGAGTGCTATACAGAGAGTAAAATATTATCCGTTAAATGAGTAAAATTTTCCATTTATGTTATCAAGCTTGTAAATGAACGAATGCGTATGATGATGACCAGGTAGAGTGTGCTCTTGGCACTTCTCGCACAAGCTTTTTTTTGTCGCCGCTTTACTCTCTGCCCTGCCCCGTCATCAACACGTTCCGCTTAGTGTGACAATGAGGTTCTGCAAAAATTGACTTAATCAATAACCGTCCAATAGCGATGGCACCCCCGCGAGAAAAACTCATAACGCGTTGGATGTTCTCTGGTAATGCTACCTCAAGAAAAGAATATTACTGACTGCAAATCGTACTCATTTTTGAAGGGAAGTGCACTCACTACTACCGACCGGTCATTTTGATGCATGGTCTATGAACTTTATTGTCTCTCTTGGGTTATCAAGGATAATGAAAGGTTTTTTTGTGTTATAGCATTGGTATGTTATGTGCAATGCAAAGCTGCTTATAGAGGAGATTAAACGCACGCATTTGCCTGGCTGGACAAACGAGTGCTTGTTTGCTTGAATGTTTTAGATTTAATTATAGAAAAATTCGTTAAAATTAGTCACTGGCCTAGAAAAGGTATAGTAGCATAAAATTATGATGAAGATTCAACAAACTACGTCAACAAAACATTTGACTCTCTGTTTAAATGTAGCTAATAAAAAACTACACTACCAATTTGTTTTGTGTTTTCAAGCTTTTCTCGGCCCTGGCTCCCTTTGCGAATTCTTATGCAATTAGCAGAGGAAATGATTGTAAAAGAAGTGATTTGATACAAATCTGCTTGAAAATCGAAGATTATATAATACTTGCCGGCAGGCAATCGAAATAAACAATCTGAAAAGTCGACTGCTCTGTGCATCAAAAACAGAAAAGGTTACATCTATGAATTCTTTATAAAGCTTTTGTACAGAACGCTTTGCATCCAGCAGAGTTTTGAAGCTTTTTCGATTGCAATGCAATGACCATGTTTGTGGTACTAAATTATTTGGGGTTTTATAGCAGTCTATTTTTTTTTCGTTTTGTGAAAATTTGAGTGCTTGAATGTCCCCGATTACAATTTGGTCACATAAAAGTAATTTTAAAACAATAAAGTCTATCTAGCTGATTCACAAAGACGAAATACAAAAAACAGTAAAAGGAAAAATTCATAAAATTGCATTTTAGTTGTAATAAATCAAGTTAACACGAACTTCATAATAAGCTTACAGGTCAATATTTTTAAGGAAATAAGTACGTCATGTACGTGTTTATCTGTAAAACCATTTTTTTGCCAGGGTGTCTGAAAATTAAGTTTATATGATTTTATGATGCTTCAGTACAACAATATGAAAACTTTTCTGCACATCATCCAATCACAGAGAGTCAAATCAGCGAAAGAAATCAGCTCCGGATTTAATCTTCCATTTCATTGCTTATTTCATGAAACTTTATAAAATGCTTCAGTCGCGTCGCTTCAAATCTTTAGATATATTTTTCCTTTTTTTGTTTGCACAAATCCGACTACTGATTGCATATGCCCACTTGACAATTATTCTCATAACTGAAGATTGAAAAAGGCTTTAGCCAAGTTGTATGAAAAATGGGAGCATGTATCAATTTGTAATTAAAGAAGAAGCATAATTGGTTAATATTAAGCCAGGTAAATAATCAATACTCCCAATGAACCTGTCATTTTGTCCACCTGCTCGGCCACTTCTCCCCTTTTTTCTCATCAAGAAGGCATCGTCAGTATCGAGTGTCGCTGAGCCTGTGCCTATGCATTTTTATTAAAACCTCATAATATGGTGCAATGAAAGCAGGCAGAGGTGGTTGAGCAGCGCAGCGTAAGTCTCTCTCCATCATAAAACATCAAAAGGTGATGATGTTTTCTGTGTGAGTATTTTTCCCATTCCGTGAATTGACACTACGTGAAGTGAATTGCATTGCATTCACTGAAATGTTTGCATTTTTGTCAAGAATGAGAATCAACAAGCCTTTCTGTACTCCGTACTATGTGGTTGGTTGAAGAGCCAATTCATTGTGCAACAATGCAGCAACATTTTTTTCTCTCTAGCAAAGAATTAGTCAAGTGTATAGGAAACTTGGTAGCCCTTCTATTTTATCATTATGATTTCTTTACATTGTCCACAATTTCTATACATTGTCGACGTCGACAACGCAGACACATCTCTTTAAAAATCGTAACCCTACCTTTCTATCTTCAACGCTGATAACTGCCGTATAAGAATATAAAATTTCATGATAATCATAATCATCGGCCCGGAGGTTTTATGCATGCATATTACGTTAGTCATGTAATGTTATGTATGTCTTTTCAACAAAAAAAGACACATCTAAAGAAACTGTTTCCCAACACCAGAGAATGAATAGTAAAAATTGAATATTTGAAAAGTGTGAAGCTACAAAGTAAAGTTGGTCTTTTCAGAGAAGAAGTAAATAAAAAACAAAATCTTAAAACTTGGTTCAATTTTTTCATGCAAAAGCTTCTAATGGAATCTCGACACTTGGTACGGTGTGTTTTCAGTCTCTGCTTTTCTGCTAGCTTTTTTACTCATCTCATCATCCCACATATCATTTCTCTTGATAGTTCATACCTCTATTCATTTTACTTGCTCATTTTTATAGCATATTATATCATCATCCAGTAATTCGTGCTGTTGTTATTTCTCTCTCTCTCTCTCTATTCTAAATATATACATAAATACGCATTAATACTGTGAGTGAATGAGCAGGTTATTATATAAAATATATTTGGTTTTATTTGAATTGAAAATATATGTGTACACGAGTGGAGAGCATCTTGCCTCTGTAGAGTAATAATAAGCGAGGGACTTGATTCCTCATCTCTCTCATAATCTGAGGTTAGACATTGCCCATAGGGAATTACACTTTTTTCATCGTCATCATCATCATCATCTCTGCATCATCATCATTAACAACATGAAGCAACAAAAACATCACACACCGCATCGTTCGTTCGTGATCCAGTCATTTTTAAGTCATATCCTCCTCCTTCGTCATCCTCGTCATTATATTAGTAACACGCTGTTCAATCTTCTTATGCCGCTTTTTTCTTCTCAATCTCAATCTGAATACGTCCAAACGAAACAATTGATAAACTAACCTGCTTGCTAACTAACATTTGCTGTTGCTCAGTTGAGTTACACATAAAAAAGATTTTACAACGCTGAAAATGCATACTCAACAACATTAACTAGAAACATGAGATTTTTTTGCGCTTACTACTTATTACGCTCAACTAATAATCATTTTAGGCAGCATGTTTACTTCTTTTTTTACAATCTTTGCATGCATGCAATATATTTTATTCTCTGTACCTTTTAAAAAACAGAACAGAACTGCCTCTGAGTTGAACTGAGCTGAAAAATAATACAGATTAATATTCTTGTTGATTCGGTTTCATCTCATTTCAAAACTTCTTTTGTGGTTGGTTTCGTAAATGCATGACAGACAGAAGAGTATGAAATGAAGATGAGAATGAGATGAGTAAGAGAATGTCTACAGGTATAAAATGTTGATAACAATAAGAATGTTGAATGTGAAAGATTTAAGCAGATTCATTCTATTCTCACGTATTTACTCCTTCACTTCTTTCTTACGATCATCATCCTCATCCTAATAGAAAATTCCTTTTTAACAATCCATCTATACACATCACATGAACAATAATAACTCGTCCGACCATCCATTCCATACGGCATGAGTATTTTCTTGTGGGTGAGTTGACTAGATAATATAATGTTCTCTTCAATTCACTCTCATCGTCAAAGATATGATATTATTTTACAACAAAACACAACTTGATTCATCCCATAAGCTTGCACTTTATTTCTTAAGCAATCCTCCAATTTATTTTTCTAGGTACATACATTTTGTTCTTCGCTTCTCGCATTCAGCAAGCATAGATAAAGCTTTTAATATTTTTTTCTTCTTTAGTTTTTTTTTTGTTTTTATGCATATTATGGCATTGGTTGTTGTACATTTTATGATATGATGATAGCACATTCCTTATATGAATAGGAGGGGTACATTGTACGTTGTAGCTGTAGTTTTGTAAGAGGGAGAACTTTTCGTTGTACAACACATCAAAAGCGTCATTTTCCCCTTTACCAACATTATAGCAAGCCAGGCTTTCAGGCTTGCTTGTTAAAAAACAACACAAGCTTTATCGCTTCACATCGTACAATGTCAGCATCAGCACATACCTTACCAAAGACATCCAATAGCAAGAAAGGTTACAAGAGAAGTCCAACAAGGAATGCACAAAAAGCACAAATGAGAGGAAACGAAGCAAAGAACGATTGGGAATAGGGGCTTTATACCAGAAAAAAAGCGACGACAACCAACAACGCAACGGCTGCATATCATCATATCATACAATACATATAGCCATCAAATGCATACATACGAAGAACTCAAAATAATGGGAATCTAGTGAATAATACTTTTTTTACTTTGTAAAGAGCTTTTCGCTTCTCTTCTTATTCGTCTTTCGTGTGTCATTCGTTTATTTTATACTTGATAACTTGATTGAAAGTTATATATATAAAAAAATACAGAACCAAGCCAAAGCCAAATACCATAATAGAATAGATATATATATATATACATATCTCCTCTATATACCTACATGACTCTTATGTTCTCCACACACGAGCAATGATGTTCAGTGGGTAGCATAGCCATGGCATATTATATTAATCACAAAAAGTAGGGTCTAAAACCCTCTCTCTCTAGCTCTACTTTGAGTCGTAACGTAACACATCTTCTCTCTCTCTCACTCAATCTACTGCACACTCGTTACTTTTCGTCTCACCCGTACATTGGCCCAAATCATTTGCCTTCCACGTCGGTCCACTATTGAACAGATAGAGGGTACATACCTATCCACCTTGTAAGGACAAAAGTACAAAAGATATTATTATTCCATCTCTTCTCTCTATTCTATATAAAATGCCCACAAAAATCTTTCCATCCTCTCAATTCCTACCTTCCTACCCTACAAATTCATAAGGCGAACAACAACCCTACCATCTCACATCACATAACCCATGTCCGTGTCGCCACTCTGCACGTAAGCTTTTCTAAACCATAATATATCTCTAAACACTCGCCTCTCTTCTCTTTTTACTCGCTATACCTATAATTTTCAACTCACATCAGCATTTAGAGGAACTTTGGCGAGGCAGCTTGTACATGAAACTCCAACATCATCATCATTATCATCATCATCATCATCACCAACTTCTACACAAACTGACGCTCTTGCATAGCAACTTCTTCATACCTCCTACCTAACATCACAAACTCTCTACAATATTATTTCAAAGAATATTTTACTTTACACAACAGAGCTAAACTAAAGTGGAATGAAATACAGCACCACACCAAACCAACCTACCATACCCTAACCATTTCTACCAGCTCGACTCTGCTTCTTTCTGTTGTTTGTCCTTTTTATTTCACTTCACTTCAGAATAGATATACCCAAGATACCTAAGAGGATAACCTCGCTTTTATAGTAATTTTATACACATCGCATACCAACAACCCAAGAGAAACAAAACCAACTTCTCTCTCTCAAAGTTAACCAAAAAGGATTGAAGACACGACACAAACGAGAACATTGAGGATAGAGAGAAGGAGGGCAACAACATATAATATTCCTGTTCCTTTTTTCATATAATATATTATTGTATAGCGAGTCAAGTCAAAGCCAAAAAAAAACTATAACAAGGCTTCTCTCCATTTTATTTGGTATTTACATACAAATTCATCCACCACACATCCTTTTTCTTCTAAAGGCATATCTACTCCATAAACCAACATCATATTATATACCTTACAAATAAAATATTTCGCTTGTGAATTTTCCATCCAACTTCATCCACCAAAAGCTTTAGCTTTGCCTTTGCTGCTTTTACACAATAATATTCAGATATAGAAAGGCAGGACAGGCGAAAACACACAAGATACACACTCACACAAGCTATACATATTTTTTTGGGGTATTTTTCTCGTTCACTCGTTTGTTGAAATTCTCTTGAATAATAATAGTACAAGTAACAACAGCAATCATTCCCTCTGTGTGTGTAGTCAGAAGTCAGGAAAGAATATTATGTGAGTCTGAGTCTGTGAGTATGTGTGCGCTGTAAAATGTTCATCTAGTTAGTAGTCATTCTTGAAAAGCATTACAATATTTTCGTCTTTTACTATTCCTCTCTCTCTTGTCGACATCAAGGTGGTGGTATCTCTGCTTTGGTCACAACCAAAAGCATAATAATAATATCCTCCAAAAAAAATCCTCTACACACATAACTAACTTCTATACAAGTAGTTTGGTGGAAAAAAGACGAGGGTAAAACTGACTCTTCTACTGGTAAGTAACCAACATTGCATTACAATTTTCAACATTATTGTTTGTAGTAGCGAGAAACTAACGTAAGTTTGCCAGTATACATAATAGACGAGAGATCTACTTCTACCAGCCAGAGAGAGAGACCAGTGTGTTAAAAAAAAGAATAAGCAAAAGCATTCAATTCAAAGTAAAAGGAGACTTTGTGTGTGTCTGTGTGAAACATTTCCAAGATATTATTATTTGAAGGAAGCAAAAGCAACACATTCAATTCACGCAAGGAATTATAATATATCAGGTATTTGAAGGGGATGGATAACCAAAAGCAAAAGCTGTATTATTATTTTGAATGTGCACTAAAGGACCATGTTCTATACACATCTTAAGTAGAGGTTTGCAAAAAAAAAAGATTCACACATAATATTATTACATTTGTTTTTGTGTTTTTTAATGATACTATAAGTATTTGCTAGGAGAAAAAAAGGGGGAAAAAATTTTATCATGGCATGGTAGGTTATCCCGGGGTTTTCGCAGTTTTTTTCATTTTGCATGAAAATTTTTGAAAGTGTTTCCAGTAAAAAAAATTCCATTGCGCACTTTTTGTCTTTCAAAAAACTGGAAAGTTTTTGAGACTTGTCACTCAACTTAAATCACAAGTAAAGGGAAATATTGAAAGAATCTGATCTGATCTGCTGTGGGGAAAAACGATGGATTTAGAAGGTGCTGCTGCTGTTATGAGTAATTTTCATGATTGGTTTGGTGAACAGAGTTAGCAGCGAGTTAGAACCTCACTCTTGTCACGATTAGGTATTAGTAAGTTAGTAAAACATGCATATTTATGACGAGAAAAAAAGAGTGACAAGCATGCACACAGACCGCTATAGCGATATAGCCTAAAATACTACCTAAATTGTGACAAACACTAAAGAATTTAAATGCATATCAATCAGATCAGGTACTCGGTTGGAATTGGAAATTACTCACACACTCGCAAGCTATTATCGTATCCTCATCAACTCAACATCACAATTTTTTTCTTTTTTTGTGTGTTATATGCAGGCTGATCTGATGAGCAGCGCAGCAGCGTATTAAAGCGTTTATTGCGTGGATTGGATTGAAGCCGTATCCTTTACACCACCACACACCACCACCGCTCTTCACTGCTGCTGGAATGGAATCTTGTTACGTTACATATTAACCTATTCCACGATATCTACATTTACTCAGCACTTTTTTTATATGGTTCCATACAATCCACAACATAAAGTTGTTACAAGAAGAAAAAAAAATCTGCACATGCCACACAATAGTAAAGAAGAAAGCAAGGAAAGGACACGACACGACACAAGTGATATTTGTGGTGAAGAGAAGTGATGTTATAACATAACATTGTAAAAGTGATGATGATCCAAATGAAGCGGGAGAGTGTTTGTTGATATATGTTGAATAGTTGCTTATCGTGTCCCACATATTTATGAAAATCCAACTGTCAACTGACAAAATTTACCAAGAAAAAAAAACTTTTACTGTCACTTTCTCTTTTGGTCTGGACCGAGATAGGTGATAGGAGATTTTTGGAGAAAGTTGACTAACTACGATGTCATATGATTGAAAAAGTAATCAAATGTTTGATTGGTGACACGACACTGTAACGTTTTGAAAGCGGGTGGCCTATAGCGAACCGGGTGTGATTGGAAAATCATTCATGATTGATTTTAGACGGAGATAAAAAATAAATAAAAACATTGTTGTGAAAGTGAAAGCACTTTAGTGTTAAAACAATACGTTGAGTGACTTTAGTTTGGAAACTTGTGCATTAAAGTTTCAGATTAATTCGGTGGTGACGTCGGGCGACGTCCGTGCGGATGAGTATTTAAAAAAAAACAATTAACTTTTTTGATTGGGCGTTCCTGGAAAATAATCTTCAATCATGGACGTTATGGACGAATTCAGATCTAATCTTCTACTCCTCCTTCACTGCAGATACCCTGAGGTATGAATTTTTATCACTTGCTTTAGTTTTTATGTTTTGCGTATTTTTGATGTTTAATAGAAATACTAGTTAACTATTACGAAAAATGCATAATGCATGCAACAAAGATGCAACACAATAAATTACTTTGTTTCATTTACATGAATTTACATGAGTATCAAGTACGTAATACATTATAAGCACTTGTAATGAAAATCTCTGTTAGAGAGCGATATGCATTATGATGTATATAGAATATAGACAAGTAACGTAACACATAACCATTATACATATCTAGTCCGCTTACCACCGTTCCACATCTCTGTTGCATTGCATAAAGCATTGGTTATACTGACTTGACTTACACTACACTGCACTTCATCTGTGTATGTCATAAAAGGTCATGATAGTGATAGTGATAATGCTTAGTAGATTAGTCCTAGTAAAGTCAGCTATAATATAAGTAAGAAGGGACACTTGTCATTTGTCACTAACTTGCCAGCAGCGAAGAATGTCGCAGAGCAATGCAATGGAATTCCATTTTAACATGACTCCAACTCACGTGGATGCATATTTTCTGTCACTTTGAACACTTTTTTAGGGTCTGCCAATATCTCAACTGGAAGGCGAGTATAAAATGTACTATCAACAAGATGTGAAGCCGAACATGATGCAGATGGGTCACTGGCTGAGTTGGGAGCAGATTTTCCAGCAGCCCGTCTTCAGAGAAGACTTTATAACTTTCGAAATTGGTCAAAACGTGTACATTAAAGCAAACCGGAAGAGAAGTCCACTGGAGATGAGTTTGATTGCGAAGCTTGCCAGACAGTCGCATTTTGATGCCGCCAAGAAACCGGAATTCCAAGTTCCAGGTTGTATCTGTTGCCAACAACGTGGTCAATATATAATCAACTCGTACCCGGAGCCAATAGTTGTGAAAGTGGAATCTGGAGACCAAGCTCATCACATAGAATATCCTCACGCAATGGCAGCTACCCTTCAAGGAACTCAAGGGTTAAATAACAACGGTGAGACCCTAACCATCTCTACTAAAAATACCAATACGAATGATGGTTTCATGCTTGGTAAGATATTTGTTTTTCAATGTCCTCTCGTATAGTTTTGTTTGTTTGTTGAAACGGGCTTTAGTCGTTTTGTTTAGTTTTTTTGTTTTGTCTGTATCGTTCCGCATAATGCTAATCATTCACCATTGTTGTGCACGCAGATCATCGACTAAGAGTGCAACAACAAGAATATTCTGAGGTACAACAAATATCCAATCATCTTGGAACAGTGGGGCATGGTCAAAGGGTGCAACAATACGGCACAGCAGTTGTGAATGGTAGGCATTATGATGAAGTATAGTTGCTTTTTTGCTTCTTGTGTCTTTTGTGGTCTTTGTCTACCTATTTTTTTAGTAAATGTTTTTGTCTCTTGTTATCATGTTCACTTTTTTCATCCTTTGTTCCGTTTTCCCCAATTTTTGGGACTTATTATACTTGTAGTCAAATTGGATTACCTTTTATAAAAAAAATATTTTCAAAAGCATGAATCATTAACACTGATTTGAATATACAGTTGTCGAAAATATACACGATGATTGATATGATGATGACCATGTTAAAAAATGAAACTTTTTATTGCTCTAATTTTCTGTATAAAGACCTGTCGAAAACTCTGGCTTCGGATAAATCTCAGCTTCATAAAGCAGATCCCAACCAGCCAGTTTTCACTGTCATTGTTGAGCCCAGTGGTCAAGTGAAGTTTGTCCAGTGCCTTCCTACACCTCAAGCTACAGCCACAATGCCTTCTACCACAGGTACGTTATATGATACATGGATACACGCATACAAAATATTGATTTAATGCCTGCAGCGCTAAATGGATTTGAAACAGCAATGCAGCGCTTCATAAGAAATTTTCAATTATATTGGTCATATTTTCATATATATGCATTTATGACATGGTTTGCTTTTTTGCGTCTTTTTTTCTTTAGCTGTACATCAGGCTCAGGTTCAAAATGAGAAAGATGAGAGTGCCTCGGCCAACTTCCAAGTGAAGCCAGAACCTCAAGTTTTTAAATGTTCCACCCCCGGCTGCAATCAGGAGTTCCCGGATAAGCAGCACCAAGTCGATCACGAGCGAAGATGTGAGATGAAACGTTACCCATGTACTTTTCCAGGATGCGATAGAAGGTTTAGGAACAGCAAACAACGTCACACTCATGTATCAAGTGTTCATCGACGTTCCGAGCCTGGCTTTAAATGTTCTGTTCCGGAGTGCACGGCCACGTTCAGAGCAGCAGACAAACTTAAAGTTCATGAATCTCGATGCCGATTTAAGTACGTCACTTTACAACAAATGGCAATGGAAGGAGGGGAAAATCACCTTCAAAACCCCGTAACTGAAGGTATAGTAATTAATGTTCCTGCTGAAAATTTTGTAAAGTTAGGGAACTGCGATGGTATTCCTCAAACCATATCCACTGTGGATATGTCCTTAGTTAAAGCAGAAGGGTTCAAGGGTCAAGGGTCATAGTAGGCTTATGAGGACACCTTTTTGTATATTTTATTTAAATAAATAGACAGATAACCTGTACATAGTAGCGGATAGGAATTTATTTTTAATTTTTAACATAAAATATTTGACACTAAACTTGGCTTTGCAAAAACATTCCAGCTAGACGTACTTTCACTTTATTATAGGGTTTCTAGGTTTGATAGACATTATACCAAGGAAGAAATAGGCATTTTTTTATCATTCCATACTAGGTATTTAGTCATTTTGTGAATTTAATGAGCTAATCTCATTACTTAGATATTGCAAGAAAGTTGCTGTCATATATGTGTATACTTTATATTTTAACGGGTGGATGGTTTATATTAGTTAGTTAGGTTTCTTTTTTAAGTTAATACTTATAGTTCAGAAACATAATTGAAATGTCGGACTCAAAACTGAAATCTCTCGGTTTTTAAATTCATTTAGCAAACAGAAATCACATAAACCTGAACCCAAATTCTTACTTGACTTATACGATTTAAAAATCTGCAGAACTGCAAAATCAATTCAATCATTAGATTATGTCATCTATCTTTTCAATTATATGTATTGTAAAAATATGAAAATATTGTACACACTTATCTAACACCATGTATGTATTTATCTTTTATAGGACAATAGTACCACGTTTGGTCATTTTACTTTGTTTAATTATATGACTTGACTTGTGAAAACATGATTCCTCAGTGAATTGATGACGCCGAAGACTACGAAGAGAACTCATTTTCAACGCATATTAGCTGCAATTTCAAATTCGAATAATAATTATTTATGAGGGTTAGTTATAAATGTACATCATAAAGTTTATAAAAAAGAATACTATTAATTATTATACCGTTTTTCAACTTGAGTTAATTTTTGTGTTAATTTAAAATTACTTAAATTACACTTATATATATTATACTTTTTTGGTGACATAACACATAAGTTATCTTTTATTCTTTCAAGTCCAAAAATGTAAGCTGTTAATTTAACGTAAACTACTATTGTAAAATTACTGATGAATTGATAATACATATTTAGGTGAGATATAAGTCTTGTTACATTTACATTACATGTATAATAATACATATTGACAGGCAAACTTTAAATAAAAAGTGCAGGTGTAAATAAAAGTATATAAAAAATAAAGTAAATTATCTCTATATACGACCTGGTGCAATTGTTGGACATTTTTATTTGAAAAGAAGAAAAGAAAAACGAATGCAAATCCGTCCTGTCCAAGCACATTTTTTTCTGCAGATAGAAAAAATGGATAATAGATAGATAAATATATACTATCGCTACATAAGTGCAGGTTAGTTGTAAATAAAAATTAAACTTGAGTTTACAGCAACTTAAGTTTAGTTAAGTGTATAAAAAACTGATCTATTTAATGCAGATTTAGTTGTTTTGTCGGTACCTCATTAATATGCCCATTTCAATCTATGTGTATACATACCTTAATTTGTGTATATATGTCTAATGTAAAAAATAGCATCACAGAAAGTATTCACTATTGAATTTTTTTGATAGTGAATGTATATAGTTCAGTACACAGACACATGTTAATGTACAACTTACAGGTAAATCTATATAAACATAACTTTAATTAGTGATAAAAGAAATAATTTAAAATATGTATAATAGATAGTACATATTGGTATATCACATGTTTGAAAGTTCAAGGGTATGATATATGATGTATGGAGAAAGCATACAAGTTTTTAATATCTTTTCCAAAAAAAAGTTGATTTCATATTATATATTATTATTACAAAGAAACATTTTTTCTTCTTGTATGGAACTGTAAAAATGAAAAAGAAATATATAAGATTTAGCTGCAAAAGGAAAACTTTAAAATATGTGAATAAATTATATACAGGGGTAGGACCAGATGATAATACTTGTACATTTTATGAAAGGGAATAGAGTAGCCAACTAATATGGATAGCGAATTAGTAGAGTCTAGATGTTTATTTCATTTTATCATGTGTAATAACGACAGTGCATATGCAATGTGCGATGCTCCTCTTCTGTTATAAATAAATGCTTTCACTATTTTGACAACTCGAAGAAAGTTTTTTTCTCGCCTTTTATTATTTCATACTGCATACAACAGTTCAACTATTAAAAGCCTACAAAAAATAACAAAACTGCCAACTAACCCTCCTAAAAACACTTGTTTGTTTCATACAGCCTCTAGTTGCTAGTCCTCCCACTTTCCCGGAAGCCGCCAGTCATAAAAC